>JAUCMT010000028.1:8119000-8130249 GCA_032357475.1 Enteromius thamalakanensis
ATAAATATCATATTCTTGATATTAAGTGGTTTCCGCGAGTTGTTAGATCTCATCCCAGTAACATCAAGCGGCCGCTCGGACGCAACAATATGCAAATATGCTTATATCTGGTGGCCTTCTCTCCATCCGGGTCACTTACATGTACTAAATATTATATTTCGACTTTAATCTCGTAATTTCGACTTTATTCTCGTAATATTACTACTTTATTCTCGTAGTTTCTACTTTATTCTTGTAGTATTTCGACTTTTATTCTCGTAATATTACGAGTTTATTCTCTTAGTTTCGACTTTAATCTCGTAGTTTTAGATTTTTTACGGTTCTCCCCATCTTTTTTGTATTTTTTGGCAGTCCAGTAGTCAGAAATCATTGGTTTATTATTGCTATTTATTTTGTAGTTATTTAGATTCACGTAATGAACACATGTAGTCACTATTATTTCACAGATAAGCGCTGTTTCGCTCTCTTAACACTAGATGGCGCCACAGCATAATCAAAGTCTTACATTTGTCGTTACGTTTGTCTTGTTTCCAATTATCTAGAAATCTGTGACAAACAAATACAAATATCCAGACAAAATAAAATCAGTGTTAATAAATTGAGGTGGGCGTCCTTAATCGTAATCAATATGAACTTTGTCATATAACACTGTTGACAGTTTTCTATCTAAGTTACACATGTTTAAGGCCACAAACAAGGTATTTAGAAAGATCGTTTGACATTTATTCATTTTAAATCTGCTTTTCAACTACATTTGTGTTACTATTCAAAACCGTGATGTTATCCCCTACTGATAAACATTACGCTTTCTAGAAGAGCTGCATAACATGGTCTACAAATCAGTGGTGCATTAAATGCTATGAGCTTTTCTATCATTGTACCAGTAAACCTAATCTCTTATCAAGGCAATTCTGTGAATTCCTAATATTTTAAGATTTAAGCCCTGATAACCATTACGATGTGGAACAGATGGTCTTTTCCTTCTTTTTATTGTCGAAACTTCCATAGAAGTTTAGAAGTGTCTGATAAAAATGGCTGAATAGAATGTACATCTAATGGCATCTCTTATTACATATAGTTCTCTGAACAGTGATGTTGATATTACAATTAATCTTATCTTTAACTCTTGCATATATTGCTAGTAGCACAAGCCCATACTTGCTGCACTCTAAGCTAGAAACTACTACAATAAGTTGACCTTAATTTAACAAACTGTCATTTAGAGATTGAACTTATTTAGCCCATAGTGTTTTAGAATCCAGATTATGGACCCACCACAAAATCACGGTTGGGAGGGGGACCAAGATTACTGAGAAACCCATGACTCAGACTCTGAATATTCTAGCACATTTGTAATAATTTCATTGTATGTATTATCATTCATCTTAGTGTTTTTTTCAAATGAGGTCAAGTGCAGATGTGAAACTCCCCACAGCTTAATAAAAGTCAAGTGGGAATAACTTGGAAGTTCTTTGGAAAAACTTGACCGCTCCTTTTATCGAAAGCTGTTGTTTAACTAAGATAAGCTTTTAAAAAATCCCTGGCAAGAAACCATTTGCTGTTTATTTGCAAAAGAGGAAGTATGTCACAGCGTGTGCCCATTAAAATAAGAAAGTAAAGATTGTGTGTATTCCTGAAATGATTAGCTGTTTAATATCATTGTTTGTGTTGTGTTTTCTTTGTGTTGAAGAAAATGTTAACAGTTTTTGTCAAGTCAGTGTTTGATGCTTGTACATTAGTGTCAGTCATCTTTCATTTCCTCTGATTTTAGGCATCACTTATGGGGAAGGGTAGGTTTAGGTGTAGATATATGGTCAGGGCTATATTTGTTCATTAAAATGTTGTCCCAAGGTCAACAAAATATGGCAAATTGGCAAAATCAGGATGTGCAACAAATCATTAGTCACTAGAACAGGTGTGAAGATATCAGAGCAAGTTTCAGTATTTCTACTTCCATGTCATTTTATAAATAAATCAATTTATGGAATGCCTTTTTCATGGATTTTTTGGGGGATGAGTTTGAACTACTCCTTTACTATCTAGTGCATGTGATGTTACAACACCTATATTTGCAGAAAGTCACAATGCTGGGAATTAGGCTACAGCAGAAGAGCTTTTTGTTTAGATTGTATAGTTTTAGTAAACTTTGCTTTCTTGGCAAAAACCTCAACAGTGCTTTGTAACATGAGACCCGATTTTATGCCCCACATGAAACAGGTAACAATTTGAACCCTTTCATCAAATAAAACATGCTAAAATTGTTTCTTAATTGCCCAGCAGGGGCTCTCATACCTGCAATGACTTCACTTCATAAGACGATGCTCTGGATAGAGAGAGAGCACTGAGTTGCATTTCTGTGCCTTATCAGGAGAGAGAGAATAAATGTAGTTGGTCCTACATGAACAGATCCAGTTCTGTTCTGCTTTATTAATTCATCTATTGATTATTGACAATTTATGCAGTCACCAGGTCTGTACAATAAGGACATATTTTTCAAAAATCAATTTAGGGGAAACATTGAACATTAACCCTAACCCCCGACAAACTGAACAAATGTAGAATGGCTTTGGTTAGACTGGTGACAAAGTAGCTGGTGGAGAAAATTACCGAAGAACAAACATCACTCAGTTTGGTAAGACTCAATCCTCTCCTCGTTGTATGAAAACATACTTGGAATGTATATATAAAATAAAAAAGTAACTAAAGGACCCTCAGACTGTGAGAAACAAGATTCTCTGATCTGATGAAGCCCAATTGCAAGCATCATATTTGAAAGAAAGCAGTATCCCAAGCTTTGCAGGCCCTCTCAGGGCTAATCTAAGGTCCCACAGTGGGCTGCCAGCACAGGCCTCTGAGAATTTGGTCATTGGCAAAAAAAAGGCTGCCCTCACCCAAGCCCGCACTAATAATCTACAACAATAAATCTGTTTCATAATAAATATGTTTTAGCTACAGCTTTTGGGAAAAAAATGGTATTATATATTTGGATTGGATGCAGTCACCACACAACTATAATGTCTGTATTGTGAAACAGTGTAGATCAATAGATTTATAAAATTTTAAAAAGCAAACATTAAATTAAGCTTAATAAAGCTTAAACACTCTACATATTATGTATGCAAATATAAGGATACTACAAAATTAACATAAAAATAATAACATACCAAATTATTACATTGACCTCTGCTGAAAATATGGTTTGATGTGCTAAAGTATTCATTGGCAAAGCTCAATCTTCCCCTGAGGTCTCTCATCTTTAGTCAACAGACAGTGGTAGCGCTCCTTTCATCCCTGCCCACATTAATCCAATGATGTCCACACTGGGCCATCATTGGATTAATGTGGGCAGTTCCATAGTTTGGGCCTTGCCTGGGTAAGCCCGCACTGGGCCTAGGTTTCATGTGGGCTGACCCAAGCCCACTGTGTCCGCAAAAAGCCAGCATGGGTCCGCAGGTGCATGTTTGCAGGGATCATCCTAAAAGTAAAGTGTTCAGGAAGCAGCCTCATGCTGTGAGGCTGTTTTTCAGCAGAAGACTTGAGGGACAAATCAGAGTAGAAAAAAAGTTAAATGCACCAAAAGATAACCTTAATGAAAACCTAGAAAGTTCTGGACAGGAAGTTCACCTTCCAACAGGATAAAGACCCTAAGCAGTGGTTTATAAACAACTCTGAATGTCCTTGAGTGGCCCTAGTCAGAACTAAATCTGGAGAAACCTGGACATGTGCATCTGCTTTCATTCAACCTAAGAGAGCTTGAGAGGTGAACAGGTGAAGTGAACAATGGCAGACAATTGCCAAATGCCCAAAAGCTGATGTGCAAAGTGTCTCGCATCATACCCCAAAAGACTTGAGACTGAAAAGGTGCTTGAGCCAAGTACTGGGGGGAAATGAATACTTATGCAATGAAATTATATAATAAAAAAAAAAAAAATCATTAAAAAAAAAAGTTTACAAAGTTGTGACAATACAGTAGCTTTGTCATTATGATGTATGTGTGGATTAATGTGGGGGGAAAATATTTTAATCAGTTTGGCATATGGCAGCAAAGTCAAAAAGGAAAAATGGTACATGAAGGGATATGAATACTTTTGCAAGGCACCTAAAAAGTATTAAAAGGAATAAAAATAATACATTTTTTTCATGCTTGTTTAACGCCCCATATTTTTTACATTTTTTGCACATGCACCTGTGGAGTAGTCTTCAAGACACTAACTGTTAACAGGTGGTAGGCAATAACCTAGGACATTAAAAAATAAAACTTTCTAGGTGCTCCAAAGAAAACCATAAAAAGATGCTCAGGATTTCATTTTACTTGCATGAACATGCCATTGTGCTGCTGCAGGGAGGCATGAGGACAACAGATGTGGCCAGCGCAATAAACTGCAGTGTTTATAATATAAGAGGTCTTCGACAATGCTACAGGAAAGACAGCTGATCATCCTTGCAGTCTCAAACCACATCTAACCATCTGTTCTCATCAAACATATTGAAGAACTTGCAGGTGCCTTGATTGAAGAGTAACATATAGCAGGAACTGGCAAATCCGCTGCAGTCCAACACTCACTGAGACTACTGATTTGCCAGAAGTAAAAGAGGCTGAATGTGAGTAAACGTCTTTTACATTGCCTGCCTTGATGTTTACACATCTGTGATCACAAGACTTTCAGTGTTGAACAAATCTCCCAGTAAAAATAAATGTCCTTTATTGGCATTAATGGTTCCATCAAGAACCTGCAACATACATAGAATCTTTCCCTTCCACAATGTGTTCAAAGTTTTTCTCACTAAGAAGAAAATAGACTGTAGAAACACAGAGGTCAACGATGTCAAACCGTCTGCCTGCTGAGATGTCTATCCAGTTCCAAAAAGGAAGAAAAACTTCATAAAAGGTCTATTAATGTTATATGCCACAAAAAAATTGTCAAACATAAATGCATACACTAAACCGTTTTTTAAAGGATCAGATAATAGTCATTTTTGGTCTAGAAATATGTCTCATCAGCATTTTAACATAAACAGAATAGACAAGTCTCATGATAGCTTGAGGTGTTGTACCTTGGCATGTCACAACAAATTGTGGTTAAAAAAAAAAAACCTGCCCAACCATTATTCTGAGGTATCGAGTGACATCTATTTCACAGCAAACACAGCTTTTCATAATTGCAATTTAATTTGGCCATCAGATTTATTGTATTGGAATGTCTTTGCTTTTAACAGAACAACCTTTTATTGGCATTTCCCTGTAGAGTCATTGCTGGTATATGTCAACAAGCTTATCATCTGATTCATTTGAGACAACAGGAATTTAGTCCGGCTGCCTCAGGCCCTTCACTCTGCTCCTGTCTTCATCCTTTTGTTCAGCTGCTCTCACTCATTCACTCTCTCTCAACCCGTCCCTCCCATCCAGCCCTCATATGACACTAGTGAATCTACAGTGCGGCTTTGTGGCTGCAGATGAATCTATTGACATTTTGTCTTGTCACAAAAGGCTTTTTTTCCTATTGTTGTATTGTGTATTAAGTTTTTCAGGACGCTTTTGTTACATATCTATTAAGTTGTAGCTTTTACTGCAGCTCGAGCATGTGCAACTACATGCCCCATTTGTTTTGCAGTGCTAACAATATGCAATATGGGACAGGTAATCAATGGAACGATTTTTTTTTTCTCACAACAGGTCATGCCTGTACTTGAGTTCAGTTGAGTTTAGTACACATAAGATGCATTTGTCAATCTGTGGGGATTAGTTTTGGGTCCCCTGCCCGTGTCCACCACAGGGGGAGGATACGCACGTGAGGCAGGAGCCATGTTTGGTGTCTGTTTCTTCTTGTATCTGTTGAGTTTGTTGACAGAGCCGTGCGGGTTTGTTTGTTCAGCAGGCCCTTGCCTGCTCTGGCACTCTGAGAAGTGGCATGTACACACAGGCTGTAACCTTGCCTGGCACACACGCTAAGATTTCATTCTGGCCTGCAGGCGAAAGCAAAAACTTGCTTTTCTTGAGCAAAAACACAGATGGTTGTGTTACAAAGTATGTTTTTCCTTTTAAAGAGAATTAAATTTATATATATATATATATACTGTATATATATATATATATATATATATATATATTCATTTAGAGTGTTTCCAAAGTTAAATTAAAATGCAATGTGATTTATTGTAAGAAAGAGAGATACTTAAATTAACAACTCCACGAGTGCAACTTAATTAAAAAACTTTGAGTTGTATATATTGTATCTTTGAATAATAAATAAAGCATAATCTTTCAAACTTTGTCCATTTTTCAAGAAATTCAAACAATAATTGACATTTTGTGCTCTTTGTGTGGCTCAACAGTTAAACAAAGTATAAATAAACTGATATCATGCAGCAAGTCACCAGTGTCTACAGCTCATTATTTTCCAGAACAATTAAGTGTATTTTGTGAAATAATAGACTATAAAATCCTATTTTACTTTACCTTATATTATACTTTACTTTACTTTATTTTACTGTTAGTGATGCCTTTATTATGTATTTAATGTATATCTAAGTTATGACAGCCAGTGTGTAAATAAATATATTTCAACAACAAAAAGAAATTGTATAAGTTAATTGAAATACTGCATTAAGTGTAATTTAAATTTATTTTTCTTTCTATCGTTTTTTGGTTGAGTTGGAATGTTGATTTTTATGTTCACATTTTAAAAGTAAATCAATTATGTTTGGGCTCTGTTGTTAATTTTAAACTTATAAAAAGGGCTCCTCTATAGTCCAGAGCATGTAGGTAAGCCACTGCTTAATAAAAACAATTAGGGTAACCGTGACGTCAAGGGGCAACGTGATTTTGCCAAGTAAGACATGATCCTGGATGAGTGTTGATCCAGTGTTGATGAACATCTTGTACCTGGTGAGAGTGTTGATGAACATCTTGTACCTGGTGAAATCACGCTCACCTGATGTTAAGACTGAGGTACTGAAACACATTCTCACTTCAAGCTTGTCGCCTTTTCACACTCGAGGCACCTTTTTATTGTATTTTTTTTTTTGACATGCAGAGTGGGCCTCCATTGGAGAAATTTTATTGTAGCACTTAACCCCCCTACCCTAAACCTACCCACTTCAGAACAATATAAAACACATAACAGGCAAATATAAGCGCAGTTACAGGTTTTTTTTTTCGAGATTTTTTTGTTGTTGCAGAAACTAAACATAAACAAGCAGTTTAAAATTGTTCCAAACAAGTAGTGCTGCATTCCAAGTCTTCTGAAGCCATACAATATCTTCATACAAAGAAGAGAGTAAAGAGAGTTGAACAGCTGAAAATAATCCTCTGCAGCATGATGCAATCATCACATACACACAAGAGCCAATAGGCTTCTTCTGGAGACATCTTTGAACTGGGTGAGCTTTTTGGCTCATTTGGATGGAGATGACGATCGTCTGTATTCCTCTCATAAACCAATTAGTCTGAAGACTTGGATTATAAATTCCTGTTAATTAATAAATTATGACTGTAGTTGCATCTGCCTGTTATAGCTTGTGTTTTATTGACTATTGCTATAGGTTTCTGGGCAGGGGTTGTGTTGCAGGCTCATAAATGTGTAAACAGTGTAATAAAACTGTTGTGACCGTTTACATCGAAAAATCACACCCTAACAGATATGCAATCATGGCAATATTATTAGCCAAAGTATAATTTAATCATGACAATAAAATTACCAATGCCTTTCGTGTCAGCATATCTGAATGGAGGAAAATGCATGTTGAAAAATTAAACGGGTTATTTATAATTATGATAATAAAAACAAAAAATAGTTCTGTCATGAACTCTTGGAGGGTTTGACATGGTAATATACGGTGGAATAGATCTGCTACAATGCTGCAGCAGAGCAAGTACCGAGGCTTGCTATTGCCATCCACAATATCCTGCTGAGACAAAGCAAGGGGCAATAAAAGTCAAATCAAGAACAAAACACATTCCCAACGACCAATACAAATGTACTGTTGCTGCTCTGAAGAGCTGTGTGAATCATACCATATGAACTGGCTTAAAGCTATTGGCCTATGACTATGTGTGTCTGTGCTACCACGCAGACTGGCCTAAATGGTTACTACATCCCAAAATGAAAATGTTGTCATAATTCACTTACCTCCATGTCTTTCCAAATACTTAAAACTTTGTTCATCTTCTGGGCACAATTTAAGGTATTTTAGATTAAAAGCAGGAGGCTTGTGACTGACCCAAAATATGTTGCCCCCAACATTTCAGTCCAAAATATGGAATCTTTGCCATATCTCTACACCTAAACGACACTCCAAAAAAAAAGAAGTTACACTTTCAAGACCCAGAAAAGTATAATAGACATTGTCAGAATAGGCCATTCCACCATTAGTGGTTCACCTGTAACATTATGAAGCTGCAAGAATACTTTGTGTAAGCAAAGAAAGCCAAAATAAAAAAACTGCAAAAAAAAAAAAAAACGCGCAGTGGATACTCTCCAAAATGGCTCTACAGAGATGACAAATTGTTTTATATATAAAGTTGCCATTTTTGTTTTCTTTCCATGTGAGAAATATTTTCATCATTTCATAAAATTCTGATTGAACCACTGACAAAGTCTTTTTAGGACCTTAACTGTATTATTTACTTGGCAGTCAATGGGACAGTCAAAAGCCTTCCCAGATTTCATCCAAAATATCTTTGTTCTGAAGATGAGCAAAGCTTTTACAGGTTGAGGAATGACATGGGGGCAAGTGATTAATGACAAAATGTTCATTTTGGGGTGGAGTAACCCTAATACTAGTGGTCTTGGCTACCACACCGACTGGCTTAACTCTAATTAGACATGCACTTTTGTGTAATGTTAATTAACAAACTGGATATACATTGCAATCCAAAAGATAAGACCCCAGACCCCACCTGAGCAAATATCATCATTCTGTCATTTCCCTTCAACCCTCCAAAACTCTCAATCTGGAAGGTAAAACCTTTGAAGGGATTTAGGGGAGGGGACACTGCACTCGATCCTGAAGGGCCGGAGTCCTGCAGAGTTCAGCTCCAATCCTAATTAAACACACCTAAACCAGCACCTAATCAAGGTCTTACTAGGTATACAGGCAGGTGTGTTGGTTCAAGCTGGAGCTAAACTCTGCAGGACACTGGCTCTTCAGAATCAAGTTTGGTGACACCCTGGATTAAGACATACAGTAGGGATGAACCCTTCCGAATGGGAAGCAGGGATTGTTTCTTTCTCTCTGTCTTTCTCTCTGTCTTTCTCTCTTTCTCTCTTTCTCTCTCTTTATCTCAGCACATAAACCACTTTACCTTTACATTTACAGCAGAAAGATTAAAGGAATAGATCACCCAAAAACAAAAAAGAAGACTCTTTGAAAAAAGTTTGTAACCAGGCTTTTTTGGGTCACCATTGACGTCAATGGTAACCCAAAACAGCCTGGTTACAATCATATTACGGATCATACAGATTTGGAACTACTCGAGGGTGAGTACATGATGACATTTTTGGGTGAACTTTTCCTTTAAATAATTTTCAATAATTTTGACTCATAAATTGTATTTTTATAAAATACCCCAGGGACTTAATTTAAATGTATTTACCTTATATACTGCCTTTATTTATATATTTGTATATATTTATTTTTGAATTGAATATATATATATATATCAGCAATTTTGTTGCTGTCAGTCATGCCAAAAAACATTTTTAACTTTTTTTTGAAAAATGAATATGTCTTTTAAAAGTCTTGCCTTGTCTCATCATTCCTCAAAACTGCACTTTAAACCTATAGATCACTAATATGAGCCTACTTCATCTTAAGACAGAGAGCTATAACTCTGGAACCTGAACTCTGGAGGCTGTTTTGTGGTATTTTCCCTTGCAGTAAAGCACACAGAGCAGCTCGGTGTCTCTGCAGATGGAGTGTATGACAGTGACCTGCCTCCCCTCTGCCCTCTTCATGCTACTGCTCTCCAGCTATGCTCCAGGTGAAAGATTACAGAGGATAAGTTTGCTTTCATCCTTCACCGTTACACTCAGCAACTAAACCTAATACCCAAAGTAACTGAACTTGTAAATTAGGATGTTCGCGTTGCCTGGAGCAAAGCTACACTTGTTAAATCGCTTCCCCTTTCCCTTTAGCTGCAACTTTCAAAATAAACTAAGCCTGGTACAGTGATAAGTGATTTTAACATTAAAGAGGGGGTAGACAACACTTCTTAAGGTCAAGACCTTATTTCCTCGTCTGATAGACTTCGAAGGCTCAAGTTTGTGCTGGTAAAAACACCCCCCCAACAGGACTTCAGAAAACTGTTCATGTAGCTACTCGAACATTTGCAGAAAGAAACAATGATTTTTTTCTTTAGAACCCTTGTTCACTCAGTCCTAATGAAAATTGCTTGTTTGCATTAAACCCACACTGTAGTTTGCATTAGCAAATGTTTTCATTCGTTAAGTATTGGCACTGTGTTTTATCTCATTTATGCTGTGTTTCTCAATTGGAAGGAAGAACTATGTTCGCACACAAGGCTGAAGTAAGTATTTATAGCTTTTTGTGTTTTCCCTCATTAATACACCATACGCAGAGACCGTTTGAATTATTGATGAGCCGAGAACTTTCAAGCCACCTCAAGAAATCCCTTATGAGTCAGCTGAATGTTTTTAACTGTGTGGTGTTGAAGTGATTACTTTGTAGTAAATTACAAGCAGATGCATTTTGTTGTTGGTATAAAAAGCTGTTCCTTGTTTTTGTTGCTGAGATGTGTGATTGTTTGTGTAATAATAGAAAGAACTTAGCTGAGAAAAGGAACATGATGAGCTTCATAGCTTGAGTGGTCAATGAAGCTCAAAGTGTGTGCAGGTGTTTCCTTTAAACACTAATAAATTGACTTGTGTGACAGTTTCACATGAGCTACATCAGTTCTCAGCAGCCTAATGTGGCAAACCGATTTTAACAACTGCTTTAACTTTAACAACCTGGAAGAAATATATTTATTTATTGCAATGATGTAAATATCATATCTGAGATCATCACATGCGGCATGTTTAATGACATCTTTAAAAACATTTCATGCAAACTTAACTGAAATAGTGGGTAACTATAACGTGAGGATCTATAAAAAGTGTAAAAATTTAATTATTTATTAGAAAATAAACCAGATTTCAGTTTGGTGGTCTCCTTAAATTAAATTAAATTAAATTAAATTAAATTAAATTAAATTAAATTAAATTAAATTAAATTAAATTAAATTAAAT
>JAUCMT010000028.1:8130349-8142802 GCA_032357475.1 Enteromius thamalakanensis
TCGTTCTTCCCAAGTCACATTAAAGATTCGTTCAAAATCAACAATTTCATCAACATAAAAAATATTGAACGTTTTATTGGACACATTTTTTATTGATATCGATCATTTGCCTATCGTGATACATATCATTAACGTTTTATCGCCCAGCCCTTAAGGAAATTTAATTTTTAAGAATTTAATCAGGGACATAAATGAATGCCTTTAAGGGTGCTTTATGACTTTTAATGCTTTACTGAGATTTTCCTTGGAAGATTATTGCTGTGTAAAATTTATTTTTAGACGTGTGGAATAAAATCAGTCCCTCAGGACGTGGAGAGATGCAACTATAAACAGATTTGCATAGTCCTCATTCATATTATTCAGTCTTACCAATTTTCTGATTGAATACCAATGTTTTCAGATACTCTGTACTTGCAATATAAACTTACAGCAGTCTGCAGTTTAAATAAGGGACTTTCTAAACACAGATATCTGCTATATTAGGACTAATACAAGTTATTTTTAGATTATGAGAATCCGAGATAATTGAATTAGACACAACAAATAACACAAGCAATTACAGTTTAATATATGTAGATATGTTATGATGGAGCTTTACAAAAATATTGCTTGCTTTTGGTATCTATAATCTTCATATTGTAGAATAAACTTTAGCAATTAATCTGATGTGCAGTTAAGGCTCTCATGCAGATACGTGTGGTGCCTCCAAGCAGAATGATTGTCAAACACAAGCACAGAGAGTGCAGTTTATAGTCTGTATTTTCTGGTTCAAAGCATTCATTATCCTAGATAATTGCTTTCTCATGGGACAATTTTGTTTCCTTGTGGACTGAACAGACCACAAAGGACAACTGTCTCACAAAATAAAGGTTTACAGTCTGTCTATACATAAAGTTTTATTCCAGCTAAAAAAATGAAAAGTGGGTTGTTAACTCTCTGCCTGCAATCAGTGTCCCCTGACAATAGAAAACTTGACATTGGCAAGGACAAGACTGAGATCAAAACTAAAATCTAGGTCCTTATGATTAATGATTTCATAAATTAATGACTGGCATGATTTAGTATTCTAGCTGTTTGATAATGTAGACCATGAATTGTAAAATCAAGTGTATTTTCTCTGCTTGACGTTTTAAGAACGTAGCTTCAGGGACTGTGGTTGGCTCTTTCCAAATGTCTTATGAGTTCTGACTTTCTTTAAATTTATGAAAGCACATCAAGTCCCAGGCTTTTAATTATTTGCTTGTTTATTTATTTAGTGAAAACATAAATATAAAAACATAACATAAAAATGATGAAAAAAAATTACCATACAAGGTTATAACGTTGACATTTTTGTAGTCAAAAATGTTTTAATAATAAAAAATGTGTATTTTGTTAACAGAAAAAAATATTAAGACCGCAACAAATACATTCATCACAAAACATTGATACATCTATAATAATAAATGAATAAATATTTTATATAATAATAGTGATTATAATAATAATAAATGTTAGAATTATGTAAAAATATGTTAGATAGATAAACCCTGTTTATTTATTTCATGACAACTATTAATTATATTTTCTCTAGGTACATGGTGGGAGGATAAATTAATAATATTATCATATTTTGTCTATTTAATAATTTTAATTGCTAAATTAAATAATCACCTAATAATAATGGTTGCACAAACATTATATCAAATGAATAATAAATAAAAAGGTCTGAACACCTGAAGTTACAGTAAAAAAGATAAATTAAAATTAACGGACGAGTTAAATACTGCATATAAACTCTGATGATAGTGGTTGCCACACCCATTGCTTTATTGTGCGTATGTGTGTGTGTGTGTGGGGGTGTGTTTTTGTGTGTAAAGTTGATGCACTCTTTCCATCAGAATCAAAATGTCATGCCTGAGAGGAAATGTGCACAAGTGAAGTTTGTAGCCGCATTACAATCTGGATTTAAAACCGCAAGGGTCAAAGCTCATAATAACCCACGCGCACTGCAGCCTCGTCTATATCTGCACAAATCCAGAACAACATATGTGCCATTCAAAAAGAAACACAATAGAGAAGATCCAAAGAGGTGCGGACTTTGGTTTCTGTTAATGCGCATGATACTGCAGCAGTTGTACTACACCAGCACACTCCAACTCACCTTGAATAAGAGCATCTGCCATGCCATTTTACTACCAGGGGGCGGATGATTAACCAATACACGCCCCAAAGCGCCTGGCGCTGGCCAATCACAGCGCGGCGGGGGCGGACCCAATGGCTACATTCCCACACTTGGTTTCACTTTGCACTTCGGAACATCTCCGTCTGCCATAAAGGCGCTGGTGCAGGTGCTCTGTCTCTTCGGGGGAGGATGCCATAGGAAGGACGGGCAGGGGAAAAAAATGAAGGAAAACGCTGAGAGAGGAGAGCACAGGATATGATAAGCAGGGTATCAGACTGGAAACGGAGGAAACTGAATATGAAAGATTTATTGAAAGGGGCACTTTGAGCTATTATTCCTGGTTGGCAATAGTACTATGATTTGGTATGTGGCCACTTTGATAGCAAGTGTTTTCAGCACCCGAGGAACGGCAGCTCAAGGTGAGTTGAAGTGCAGTATTTTTATTCTGCATCATTTTGGGAAAGACACGGGCGTTGCATTTGTGCGTTTTAATAGATGCGTTACATTGAGATATAACGCACGTCTAGTGCGTTATATCTCAATCTACACATTTTATTAGATTAAGAGCATTTGCTGGGACCGAACCTGCGATTTAAGCGTTTCTAACGCCATGCTCTACCAGTTGAGCGACATGTATATGACAAACAACCGATTTCTTTAATATATTTTATCAGATGCATGTATTCAATTAGGATAGAACCTGCTATTCAACCTTTCTGATAGTATTTGCATAATCTCATATTGGGGCATGAGCGAGACAATTGAAGGCGTGTATTGGTCGCTATTACAATCGATTGATGCTCTTTTGATGACAAACGCTTTTTGTGTGCAGTAAAGACCGTTTATACATGCACGCATTGATCCTCCGTGATGTATGCTGTGATTCGAGAGGTTGATACAGAATATCACTGATGAAAGACTGTCCAGAATTGCAGTTAGTGTTGAAAAGGGGCGTGCGGCACCGAAAGGAGACATGCTGCGATTGTCTGGGCTACTACAGACTGCCGTGCCTGTTTACAGTGATATATATTGTCAATTTTATTTATTATGATGATAAAAATGCATAGCCGCTAACACATATGGGTGTATATTTTGGAAGAAACGACGCGTATGGTCTTTTCGTTAGCTTGTTTTATCTTTTTTACTGATATTATATCCTTTCTCGTATATATTTCTTATTTGGAGCCCTTATTTGTTGACGAATGGACTGACTTAACCTTGCTTTTTCATCTACGGCCAGTAGGAGGAGCTATTTCCTCCTTTAACTACAGTGATTGTCTAATTAAACAAACAATAATTTAAATTATGAAGTTAATTGACATTTGCAAAAGCAAAATTACAAAATATAGGCATATGTTTATTTCGTGTATCACACAACATCTATAATTATTGTCTTACTGCCAGATTTATGAAGTATAGGCATACTGTAAAACAGTAAAATAAAGTTAAAAAAGCCCTTTGGGAAAATATTTGAAGGTGCAGTGAATACAATGTATCTGTGATCTGTTGTTGTAGGCTGCAAAACATAAAATGACAGGGAACCCCAGGCCTAGATGCTTGTTTGAGAGCTTTCTGCCTGTAATTGTATGTACTCTATGAAATAATAACCACAGTCTGTTTCCTGTTTCCCAAATCCACCATCAGCCATTTTGAAGTTGTCGTTTAGGGAGCGTCAAGCACACTGTAATGAGACAATGTTAGTGCACAAGTGGCATAAATTAGGCCTCAATAAGAGCAATAAGAGCACCACGATTTGAGTTTCTCTGATTGACAAAATTATACCGCTGCCCAACATGTGCCACGGAGTTTCTTGTGTCTGTTGAACGGCTTTGTTAGCTTCAAGACCAAAAGTCATTACATATTTGAGAGTGATTCACAAAAATTCAAAGACAATGGTTTATTTGAGAGAACGAGACGCGCGTTTGAGACTCATGAGATGTTGGAAGAGATTATGTGCTGCAACAAAAGCTGAGGCAGTCAAGGGAAAAAATGATCTAATCAGAGGTTCCTGTGAGGAAGTATAATGGCAAGAGTTATTTAAGCGCCATCAGTTTTGGTTATCTGAACAATAAAATAATGTACACATTGGAGTAGCTTCAAAAAGTATCTGAATTCACAATCTAGGTGTTTAATTGCCACAGCTATTCTAAAAGACTCCTGTAAGTAGATTCCTTTGAACCTTTAGAAGAGCATGGAACCCAAAATAAAATAAAAAGTAAATTATGTATTTAAACTAGAAAATATCAGCGAAGCGTCAAGTAATGCACATAGAAAGGGTAAAAAATCCAGCTCATGCTGTTCAGCTGGATTGTCACGTCTGGAAAGCAAAATAATGCTTGTGAACCGAAGTTTCTCACAGCCTGATGCTAAAGCATCATCCTCTGCAGTGAAGCCACACACGAAGTGTTACAATAAGCAGGGCCAGCGACAGTCTCAGTCTCAATAAAGCTGTGAAGAGCAGCTCTTGGCACAGTTTGCAGATTGTCGGTAATGGACACCTCTGGCAAAGGTCCCTTCCCCCATACCTTGCCAAGCAGCATTTGTCTGACCTGCAGTCTTCTGACCGTTGGGTGCAACCACTGGTCCCGGTTCAGGGAGAGTAAAAACTGTCACCTTTCTGAGATTTTGGGTTGTGGCTTCACACGTCTACTACGGAGTATCTATAACATCTTTAAGAAGAGTTGAAATCTAATATATATAACGTGTGTGTGTATAATGTGTGTGTAAAGCCTTGTGTTTGTGTCATGGAGGTTTTTGGCTCTGTACAGGGGAAATTGGTCTCAAAAGACATGATAAGAATAGTTCAAATAGATCAAGCACATTAAAATAAACACTTCCAGGCAGTTTTGCTATCGCAATATCATGATGTTGATAATATTGTTACATTTATAACTAGCCATTCCAAACTTTTTTTTGTTGGGATACCTTTATATTTTGTAGTGTCGAAAAAGCTGTGAGATATCTATTGGCATCCACTGTCAGCCTGTGCAGGTCAGTCAGTAAAGGCACAGTGCTGCTGTCAGCCCTTGTGAGTCTAGGGTGAGATGTAGTGATGTTTTAGGCTGAGCTAAGACAGTAACTCCTGCTAGAGTTGGGCATGCTGCCACAGCGCTGCCTACATCCTCTCCCAGTCTCACCTTACAGTCTGTCTCCTTCCAGTCCTCCATCAGCTGGGACTCCGTCGGTGCGGCTCGTGCCATTTCCCTCACCGCCATGAAATATTCAACAGTCCACTCAGACATACTGGACTTCACAATGCACTACATTAGAAGAGCCCTTTGCACTCGACTGCGCACTTGCTATGGAGACTCTCCTAATTTAAATGAGCTCTTTTATACTGATGCATTAGCTAGCTATTTGTTGTCGGAAGGCGTACTTTGTAGCGATATGCATTGGGCTAATTTTTCGCCGCATATCTCTTTGCACTGTTCCTGTGAAATATTACACTGATGGGTTTGTGTTTAGAAGATACTGTAGCAAGCACAAGAATCTCCGTTCCTCCCTGAGGGACGCTTTACTATCTTCGACTCTCCAGTCCCCTCAGGCATTGCTATTTTATAGCAGAGAACTCCGCAGTGGAGACTCTGTATCGGCCGGCTTCATTATTCATCATATTTTAGATGACGTCTTATTAAGAAAATACCTTGCGTTGTTTTTTGTGGTGGTTGTGTCGTCATGCTTTCTGATCTTATCCTACCTTAGTGTAATATGGACAAAAATGCTGATGCTTTTGTTTTCCTCAAGATGGGATTTCCTGCTGAGAACAAGAATTTCTTCCTCTGCTGTCATCAGTTTTAAGCGTAACTGTAATCAAATGCCATTTTAACAATCCAGGCATCTTCACGTCTGGTGCGGTAAACTTTACGATCTGAGACTTGTGTGTAGCTGCCTCTGTTTGTGTTACACTTTTAACTGAGCTCTTTGTTAGCTGTGATTTACTGATTTTACCCTGTGCTGTACGGCCTGGTGTTCTGGGGCCAGTGAGGGAATTTAGGGCCAGTAAATGAAACTGTTCAACCTAGGCTCATTGGAAATACTCGTTTCTTCATACATTTCTGCAAAACTGAAAAAGATGTACCTACTGAAGACATACGAATCGTTGCAGTTTTCAGTTGAAATGAACAATAGAGGCACACAACACAGCTTCATATGTATGAGTTTTCAACATGTTCTCACTCCCAAGTTGTTTCATTTTGACACTTGGTCAAGACCTTTTTGCGCCACATTTTGACGACCAAGGTACCCCTTCTTAGTCACTTTTCGGTACGAAGGGCCCTCAGTTGTTTTCAGTTGTTTGGCTTAATGTAATGGTTTGCGTGCAAATATAGTTTATCAAACTCATTTCGAAAGGAGGGCGCGAAGGCAGTTATATAAAATCTCTGCCTCTCTAATTTTCCAATTATCCTATCTTCCTATCAGATTCCTAAGCTCACCCTACAAATAACCATAGTCACCTTCCTTTCTTATCTCAATCGCAGTATGGAGCATGTGGCGTCTACTAGAGGCCGCAAAAACTGGCGCCTTAGATCTTGATCTCTGCCCACCACAATGACAACCCCAGGCCTTACCAGCCTCTTCTCGATCCCTGGTCCGTTCGCTAGCCCCAGCAGCTGACCATGCCTAACATTAAACAAGCCTTAGCCAAAGCCGTCGTGGCGTTCTCAACTCATTTTTGCATCCGGATTATCGCTACGTCCCAATCCCAATACACAAGCTATCACTATGGATTTCATTCCTTAAACAGTCGAATGGAAATTCTTTCTTTTATTCAGACCTCTTAGCTTCTCCAGTTGACATCCAACTTTTCCCAGATGCCGCCCCCTCCATCGGTTTCGGTGGTTTTTACGGTAACCGCTGGCTTGTCTCCACATGGCCTCCTGAAATCTTAAACCTACCTCCGAAATGTATCCTCTTCAGTCATATCTGAATTATACCCCATAGTCGTCGCCAATTCCCTCTGGGGTCCACCAAGTCTTCTGAAGCCAACTACCCCAGCCTTTTTATCCACCACCCGCTGACACCACCAGTAAACTACCTTAACTGTATCTCTTACCCGGATCCAGTACGGCCCACCTCATTCCCTTTAGTATAACGTCCCCTCACATTTGCCCGTCCCACAGAGCAAGGTCCTCCCTAAGCCTCAATGCCATTCCTGAGCATTGGTCTCATCCCCGAGCATTGGTCTTAGCCCCCCAAAGCATTGGTCTCAGCATCCCAGAGCACTGGTCTCAGCCCTCAGATCTTAGGTCTCAGTTCCCGAGAAATGGCCCAAACAGCTCCCACTCCCTGAGTTGACAAACCTCATCATTTCTTTTCTTTCAGGTCCAGCAGCCTCTCTCTCTCCTTGAACTTTTGGGTCACTCATCTGTTTGGGGCTGCTCAACCTGCTGCTTTTTGGAGGGCACTCAGGGTTAGGAACCGGCTGTCCACCTCTTTCTTCTTCTAAACCCTTAGGGCTATTCACCCTAGGGTTCGGCAGCCCTTCTAACCCTGAGTCTCCTCCCTTAGCAGCACGCCAAACAAGCTGCGCTAATTTTATGCCGAAAAGCTTGAACTTGTGAAACATACATTTATTATAGAATTTTTTACTTTTATTTGAGCGCTGAACCCCACCCCTACCCTAAACCTACCCACCTCTGAACAATATAAACACACACACAGGCAAATGCAGTCACAGGTATTTATCGCACAAACTAATCATAAACAAGCAGTATAAATAAATTACAAACAGGTCGTGTCACATTCCAAGACTTCTGAAGCCATACAAAGTCCATTAACCCGCTGACGTCTCATTCAGAAAACACACTCTCATAATGAAGCAATCGGTCACGAGATACACAAGAACCAAGAGTATTTCACAGCATGACACAATCCATCAAGCAAGAGCCAATGGCATTTCATTGATAATTTCATCGGTAAGGGTTTCGTATTTAAAACAACTGAGGACCCTTCGCATTGAAAAGTGACTAAGAAGGGGTATCGTGATCGTCAAAATGCGGCGCAAAAGGGTCTTGACCAAGTGTCAAAATGTGACTACTTGGGAATGAGAATGTGTCGAGTTTTCTAATTCAGTAGGTTAACTCGTTAGCTCGTTGCACTTACAGTAGGTGGTGAAAAGCTCCTGTTTTAATCCTGTTTAAAATTATTTGACAAATCAACGCAAGAAAGTTTAAATAGCATGGCTGCATCAGCGAATGCATTTTTAAATTTAATTTTTAACTTACTTTTGCATTTGTTAACAGTATCAGGTAGGTTTAGGTTTGGAAGGGGATACTATTTCCAATATGATAGACCATTAATCTTTAGCCACTCACTGGTCATTTGAATTCTGAATGGCCAAAATATTTTTTAATATACAGATCATATGTTTCATCTAAACACTATGACTGGTTTACTATTTTTTTTCAAATGTATTATAATTATTTTAATACTTCATATATAATATACATAAAATAATATATTATTATTTTAACATTTATAACAATTAAAATTGAATAGCTGGACAACTTTAAATTCATAAACACACTTTTGCTGTCATACAAATATGATGCAGAACAGAACATAATGCTTGAAAATTGCAACCTATTTCCTGGATTCAATTTAAACTTGATTTAAAAAAAAAAAAAAAAAAAAAAAACTTGATTGTTTTAAGTAAGCCGCAAAATTATGGAAGTGGCACATTCCTCGAATGAGAACCAATTAAAGCATTAATAGATTGTTTTCCAAGGACACATTATGACGTTCATCTGGGAATGCAACATGCATCATTTTATCCTTTTTGTAAGGTAAATCATTCATCAAAATTTACTTCAACAGAGGAGAATGCATCAATTTATCAATCAATCAATCAATCAATCAATCAATCAATCAATCAATCAATCATTTTCAAAGAAATACTGTGGCTGTAGCATTTCTGATGTAAAGAAATAGCTAAATATTAAAGATTAAGAGGATATCTGAATTAAATGTTATTTAGTTTGTAGTAAACATGCAATAAAGTGCAAAGGTCATTTGTTATATCATGCAATGTACATTAGCTCTATTGTTTATATTATGTTATGTATTTTAGTTCAATAAAACCAGGATTACCTTCTTTTTATTGTAACTAATTATTTGTAAATCATTATATGCATTTTTTTTATGCATTTGGATTTTATTTATGCATATGCATTTACTGTTATTCATAAACTTTTTTTCAACATAAAAAGGAATAATTATCCAATAGCTCAGTTAATTATCAGAATTGCTAAAAATAAAATTAAATCCAATTCTTTTCTCTCTCTGTCTCTGTTTTGTCAATGAAAATAATGGCAGGGCAAATGAATGGGCCAGCAACTGAGAGGATTCCTTAATCCGATCTCGCCCACTCAAGATCCTAAATGCATTGTTAACAATCTTCAAAGTATTTATTTTTAAATACTTTGAAACTGGAAATCTGTAGCATACGGTGCCATCAAATCCATGTTGAGTCTAGGAACAGATCGGTAAGTTCAGAGACACCAGCCTCCAGATGGACCACAGTGATGAGTTTGCGATGCGTTCCGTCAGATGGACACCTACGACCCTGTTACAGTGATGGCGGCTTGTGTTTCCATTGAGCAAAGCGGCCATCTGGTGTCCCAGAGGTCTCTTATTTCATCTGCTAACTTTTTCTTTTGTGCTAGAGTCATAGAGAGGGCACTGTTACTTTTATCATGCAATACAGACAATATTTGCTTCAGTTAAACCATAACCTTACCTCAGAATATTAAACATTCTCCTAATGTTCACCTAATTCACTTATGGTTAGTAAAGTAGACCTATTCTTCTGAGAAGGCCTTCCAGTAGATGCTGAGAAATTTGCTCCCATTTAGACACAAGAGCATCAGTGAAGTCTATATCTTCACTCACAATGCCGTTTTTACCCTGGTCAATCATCCTCAGGCCATGTGTTGCTTTCTTTGGGCAGCTCTGACACATTGCTCTCTGAGAAGTGACCTTCGTCGTTTACAGGCTGGCATTCAATTACAGATTTGTCAGTGGCCTGCACAGCCGAGTGGGTTAGTGTCCTTGAGAACCCACCTCTGCTCTGTTCTCCATTTGATTGCCTATTCATGATGTGTCCCAGTGGCCCTGTTGGCAGAGAGACTAACGCTGCCTCTCAGTGCACAGATTAACGCTGGATCACAGGAACGTGCGGTTTTGCTGCTGATGTGCCGAGTAATTGGCGTCATATAGTATTAGTTTATACCATTAGTGAGCATGAAAAGACCGTTCTGTATAGTGAATGGTATAATCTGTATAACTGCATCTAATTACGATGAATATAAACAAATTTACTTTATTCCCTCATTTGAAAAGGGATGCCGCCGGAGTCCTTGATTTCCTGTTAAGACTATTATTATTATATTTAGTTCTATGCTTTTTTCTTATTTCAAAAATAAAAGGGCTGCATATATAATGATTTGGATGATATCTCAACACAGTCTCCTCTGTGCTCAGCAAAAAATTGGAAATGTGAGCTTGAAATATATGGACGTTTGGTCTGAACAACTCAGCATATGATTGTACACATACTGATAGTATTAATCTACAGAGAAAGCTTCAACCTTTCTTTAATAAACTGACCAGGCCATGTTTCCCCCTGAATATGAACTCAAAAAGGGTTGGGTGGCACATTGACCTTTTAATCAGAGCTTTGCAGGTCATCATTTCTCTCGCTGGCCAAAAAATATTAGTTTAAACGTGTTCTTGATATAACGGTATGTAGCACCTGTGATGATACTGCGTAGATAAAGGTAAGTTCTAATCGTGATAGTAAAAAAAATGCACAAAACATTGGTCTGTAGTAATTTATGTAAAAAATATCATATTTTCTTCTTTGAAGGTTTTCTGAACCATAACAGTTTAGCTCAACTGCTGATATATAACACAAATATCCTCCCCATTCAGATCACCAAGGGCCCATATAAAGCAGTGTAAATGTGTGATGTGAGTGATGGGTGTGTTTATATGCGCTGAAAGGGTCATGTGTCTTTGTTGTGCCTTTGGGAGTGAAAGCAGACACAAGTGGATTAAAGGGTGAGCTGGTACTTGGGTCCAGCACCTTTAATCCTCATGTTCCCTGCCTGCCATAGTCATTTGCAGTAGTCTGTTTTAGACCCTTCTTTGAGCTACATGACTGCAGTTTTTTACAAAAGGTTCCTTATAATGGCAAAAAGATTATTTACATTATTAAAATGTTCTTTACACTTTGAAAAAACTTTGAAATGTTGTTTGGGGAAACATAATGGTTCCTCTATGACATAAAAGCACAAAATTATTTCTGAAGCTTTGGTGTAGCCATATAATGTATAATTCATACAATATATGTGTAAAACACAACATTTGATTCGGTTGCAAAGCTACTATAATGAGAAAAATTAAACAGGAATGAAATGGTGTCAACTGCACCGGGTTTATGAATTATAATATCGGACCAATGCACGTCATGGTGCGAGTTCAGACATGGTGCGTTTTCTTGTGGGGCAGTCTTGACCACGCAATATTAAAATGATACAGCGCTATGGGATTCAGTGAAACGCATTTCAATTTAGCACAGAATTCTGCTAGAGACCCCCAAATATCTATCAAAGTTTAAAACTATGTGAAATGATTTAAACAGAATTTGAAGAGGTTTTTCAATCCACAGATCACCATCTAGGAATATTTACCATGGAGTAACTAATATAAAAGCACTAATTATATTATTCATGATATTTCGGGAAACGTCGTACAATAGGAGATTTATTGTATGTGATGTTGTTAAAAAAAAGCCATATTTGTTTACTCCATATGTTTAGGGAGTTAAGTAGTCTCAGCCTCAGACATCATGATAAACGTCTGATGTATGTGTCACACCAAAGTGGAAACATTTCAGGAGTTTCGAAGTCGACATCATATTAGTTGAATTATGCAGGATTTCAGGGAGCTGTGTGTGTTTCATTCTTTAACTTTCCCCCTGGAAACAAAGATGCTGTGACGCCAAACCACATCACAAAAGAAGAAAGCCAGCACTTTTGCAACTTATCAGGATCAAGTAAAAGCTGTATTTTCAAAAATATGTAAAATATTTAAAGTTTTACACACTCGTTTGTTACTGTCTATATTGCGACATTTCCAGATCCCAAAATTTGACGCTGAACGAAACAAACTGTGATTGGATGTTTGGCATGGATGGGCCTTTGCCAGTATATGCTGCTATGGATTCCAGACCTTAAGCCTAGGTCTAGCTACGTGAGACTAGGGAGTAAGTGAATGTATTTTAATAT
>JAUCMT010000028.1:8157858-8169682 GCA_032357475.1 Enteromius thamalakanensis
CCCGCCCCCCCCACGACAGAAATTCATAATTTTATTTTGCAAGGATTCTTAATTAACCAAAAGTGATGATAAAGCCTTTTTAAAATGTTACATAATATATCTATTTCAGAAAATGTTCTTCTGAACCTTTTCATCAAAGAAGCCTTAATAAATTCTATTCAGCTGTTTTCAACAAATGTTTTTTGAGCAGACAAATCAGAATGATTTCTAGAAGATCATGTGAATGAATTACATTTTAAAATAAATTAAAATAGAAAACAGATATATAAAATAGTACAAATATTTCAAAATAGTACTGTTTTTACTGTACGTCCGATCAAATACATGCAGGCTCGGTGCAACGGAATTGACTTAAGCATTAAAAGTCTTACTGTTATAAATCTTTTAAAGGAAAGTTTACAACAAGTCAGTACCTGAATATACAGTGTGTAAAGTGTCTTGTTGGGAAGTACAGAACATAGCTGAATTCCGTCATTCTGATCTGTGTAGATACTTTCTGAGAGCGACGATCAGCAGAAGGATGAATGATATCAATAAAGAGATGGATATTGTGGTGCAGACGCTGTGCACATATCCAGAGCTCAACTCCTCCATCAAGATGGAAGTAGGAATTGAAGATTGTCTCCATATTGAGTTTGAATACAACAAATCCAAGTGAGTATGCCTGCTGATACATTCATTTGAGTTGAAACAGTTTGTTATAACAGAATTAACCACAACGTCCTGTATATAATAATATTGTTTATTTTTCATAATTATATATTTAAATGTATGTGCCATGAAAATAGATTTTATATATATAAATTATAAAATTACACTAATAAAATGTCTATTTTGTAAAGAGGTGTGTGTATAAATGCATACAAAATATAAAATTATAATTATAAATTCTATTTTGTTAAACTTCAATGCAAAATAGCCTTAAAATGTTTTTTTATTCATAATATCATTTTTTGTGTCTTGTTAAGATACCATATGAAGGATGTTATCGTAGGAAAGATTTACTTCCTTCTTGTGAGGATAAAGATTAAACACATGGAAATCGATATAATAAAACGGGAAACGACTGGAACAGGACCCAGTGTGTACCATGAAAATGACACCATTGCCAAATATGAGATCATGGATGGAGCACCGGTGAGAGGTAAAGCTAAACCTTTCATCTGCATTCTATACCATACCACCTTCTTTAGACACCCAAATGCATTGTTTTCCACACGCACCGTATGGGATAGTTCACCGTAAAGTGAAAATTCCGTCATTAATTACTCACCCTCGTGTCGTTCCAAACCCAAAAGACCTTCGTTCATCTTCAGAACACAAATTAAGATATTTCTGATGGAGTCTGACAGCTCTCGACCCTCCTAACATGATCAAGGTCCAGAAACATAGTAAGGACATCGGTAAAATATGTCATGTGACACAAGCCGTGATTTATGAAGCTACGAGAATACTTGCGTTCAAAAGCAAAAACTACAACAGTTTGTCTCCTCTATTTGAGAGCATCACATACCCAAACAGCATATGTGCTGTTGTTTATGCTTTGATCTGAATGTGAAGCATGTCACATGGACTATTTTACCGATGTAGGGTTAGGGTTAGGAGTTAGGGTTATGTTTCATTGGTTCCCACTTTTTTGGGGAAAAGGGGCAGGGCTTCTCATTGGTTCCCACTTTTGTGGGAACAGAAATGCTCTAAAACGGCAGCTTTTCCAGACTAACTTTGCCTGCGAAATTGAATGTAGCATCACAGGAAGTATGGGCGGGCCCAGGGTAATATAGCATGCTATATTCATGCACATCTAGTCAGTAAAGCTGGTTCGTTGATTAGCAGTAAATCTCCATCACCTGTTATCAAATAGAGCGGCATTTTTTACACAGATCACTGACAAGCTAAGCCATATCACATTCAGTTTTGCAGGCGATTCATTTGCGAACACAATATTGCATAAATATTCCTGGTAAAGGAGGAATTTGCTTTTATGCAAATGATGTCTTGATGTTGGCCAATCACAACGCATTTAGTATTTTCAGGATGTGGGCATGCCAGTCTGGGGAGAAAGGTGTCGTAATAAAATGATGTGAACAATAATGCATTTTTTGAACCACCAAGCATGAGAGCATGTTGTAATACACCCCAAAGTGACATCAAGAGCACAATGGGACCCCTTTAATTTGTGTTCCAAAGATGAATGAAGCTCTTAAGGGTAAGCAATAATTTTATATAATTTTTGGGTGAGCTAACCTTATTCTTCTCAGGTGAATCGATCCCTATACGCTTATTTCTTGCCGGATACGAGTTGACGCCCACCATGAAGGACGTCAACAAGAAGTTCTCTGTGCGTTACTACCTGAACCTAGTTCTTATAGACGAAGAAGAACGACGATACTTCAAACAGCAGGTCCGGATTCTACATGTCACGTAACATTACGCATTACTTGTTACTTACAAATGAGTAAGATACATTACTGTTTATTCTCAACAGGAGATCACACTCTGGAGGAAAGGAGATATTGTGAGGAGAAGCATGTCCCAACAGGCCACCATGGCTGCCCAGAGATACGAGGGATCAAGCTCTGAAACAGTATCAGCACAAGCCAAAGAGGAGAGCAACTAGACGCTTTATGTTCCCCCGAGATCTCAAACGAACCTTGTTACGTCAAAATAATGTTTTAGAAGTCTCAAAGGGATCAATGTGACACGTGATTTTTTTTTTTTTTGCCGAAAAAGAGAAATCATCGCTTCCTGAGATCAAAAACGAGAATTGAGGCAGTCTGTGTATAGACTACAAAATATTTTTTTATTACTCCTTCCAATACTGCTCACGTTTCTATTATACAAGCGGCCAACAGTTTTGAAATCCCAGACACAAGCTTTTCTGTTTTTATGCTTTACGTTTGATTTGTGCTCCATGAAGTTGTAACATTCCTCTTGTTATGCTCAAATTTAGCTTAAGTCATGTACACTGAGAAATCGGAATCCTGTTTAATGAGCCCGAAATGATTTACTGTGATCTTCTGTGTTAAATCTAGCACTTCATCATAGAGCTCTGCACAGTATTGTTCTGTCATTTAGGGTATTGCAAATGAAGGCCTCCATAGAAATGTCTAATAAGGGAACTACTAACTTACTTAACATGAATATTTTTATAATTGATTATTTTTGTCTTAAGTGTTAATTTTCTATAAATAAGAATCAGCTGAATCATGGCCGTGCACAAGGTTCCAGTATTCTCAAGAGAGAAAATCCTTCTTGTGATTGTTTCCTGCTCATTTTAAGGTAAATTTTCCATTTTTTTCAAGCATATGCCATTGTATTATACTAAATATTTGTTTAATAGCTTATTAGCTGTTCAGGTGATGAGGTATGACTATTAACAGCCATGCAACCGTGACCATTTCTGCAAAAGGCTCATTTAATCAGCCCTATTGTAATAAAATTTACTAACCTCTGCATTCAATATGATTTCCTCTTTTGTCCAAAATGAGAATACCCTGCGATAACTGACTTCTCGTTCTTCTTCGAGCTCAAACAAACATTTTATTAACACTAATGTTTCAATATTATTTGATGTGTCAAGGTTACATGAGTATAGATTACATAAAGAAAAGACTATATAATTAAAAGTGTGAGAGAATCATAATATTTATGGATATATGATTTTCATATTGGATCTTCATTCTCCAAACTCAGGACAAAGTCAAATTCCTCTGAAAAAAAGAAAAAAAGAAGTATAAGCTTATAATGATTTTTTTTTTATATTAAATTAAAACTATATATACAAATTAAATAAATAATCTGCTTTTTACAAATCCATACAGCTGAATATCTGCACTTAAATCAGTTTGTAAAATACTTAATTAATATTCTATTTTAGCTAACACAAAAACAGCATTTAATTTTTTTAAGAGATAATACAGTTCAACAAAACATAAAAACGAGAACACATATTTGACTTATTTGTATAAAACTAACCTGCAGTGAGGGGCTGAACTGATAGCCTGGCTCTCGTGAAGAGGGCCATATCTTTTAAGGGACCACCTTTAGCTTTGTGCTGTAAGTGGTATTTCTTAAGCTCAGTCAGAGGTATAAAACGCTTGGTCATCCTTTCGAACTGAACATCCACCTATACGAAGTTAAACTGCTGTCAGTTCTGAAGAAAGAAACATAAAAAGTTGTCTTTATGAATGATTTTGTGTTCTGGAAAGACGCACCATACTCCATTTAGGGTTGTCCGCTTTGCTGGAGGGGTCATAATGTGCGTCTTTCTTGTCGAATTGTGTATGGTCCGCATAAGCCTCCTTTACAATCTGTAAAAATAGATAATGAAAGTCATTCTCACTATTATATATGTGGTGATCAAGCTTGTAGTGTAGTGACTCCTCACCTTCATGAGGCCGGCAATACCTGGCTCTTTGCAGTTACTGTGGTAAAAGAAAGCCTGCTGGCCCACCTTCATATCTCTCATGAAATTACGTGCCTGAGGAGAAAAGTCTCATGTCTCAGTTTAAGTGAATGTTCTGCATGTGCCGCTCGATAAACAGTCAGTAACGACAGAAATAATCTACCTGATAATTCCTCACTCCATCCCAGCATCCAGTCTGATTGGGAAGGGCTTTGAGGTCCTCAATTCCAAACTGCAGTTGGAGGATAACAAGACAATATAGTATTATATCATAGCATCACTTCACAAGTAAGTTATTGAGATAATTAGCTTGACCCAGTAACAACATTTCAAAATCTCCTGCACCATTGAAAAATTTCCTTATATGAAAGTCAGTTGCCATCACATAAGAAAAAATTTGAAGCAACAAGTCATAGTTATGAAATGAAAGTCAAAATTAGGAGGTAAAACATTATGATATAACGTTACTAAGTTATGAGTTAAAAGGTTGACATTTTGTCATAAGTTGATTTACAGAAGCATGTTTTTTCTTGTGGTGGGAATACAAGGGACTTCCACTTGTTGTGGTTGCATTGAACGTTGTACTGTTGTTAAAGATCAAAAATTCAGCAAGAAAAAAATACAAACAACGCAGAACAGTGAGTGGACACACACTAAAGAGTTTACCTTCACATCCACTCCATTTTCAATCCGACTCTCAGGTTCAGATTTCATGAGCCAGTGACTGTAAAATGTTTTGCATGCGTCATCATTTTTATTTTTCTCCACATCACTTTTTACTCCAGCTGACCTTTTTCTTTTGCCAGTTTTGAGTTGTGCAACATCATCAGACCCCTCAGCGTGTTGGGCGTCTGCATCAGCTAAAACAAGAAGCAATTCATTCAATGAACTAATGACTTAAAAAAAGACGCAACCCTTATATTAAGCAGATTACTTACTATGTTTATTAGACTTGGCGCTGCTTCGAGTTCTTTTCTTGGGTGGCATGTTTCACTGAAAATGCAAGGAAACGTTTACACCAGCCCTTGTGGAAAAATAACAGCGCGCGGGCAGAACGCATGTGGTCTGGAGAACACCGTCTCTGGATTCTGTCTGCTTTTATTTAAAACCCAACCACAGAATGTGTTGTATACTGAAATTAGAACGTTTATAATTGTCACTGTTTGCGGGTTAAGTTTAATTCATTTATGAACAATAAAAAGCTGCGCTGAGGCTGCGCATACATGATTCACATAAAGCTAACCTGTCAAGTTCGTTCTATGTGTAGAACTACATTTCCCATAACCCGTCGCGGTGACTGTACGCGTCACTCAAACAACATGGCGGCGGCTAGGGCACTCGCAAGAGGTGTCC
This sequence comes from Enteromius thamalakanensis, assembly GCA_032357475.1. Lineage (NCBI taxonomy): Eukaryota > Metazoa > Chordata > Actinopteri > Cypriniformes > Cyprinidae > Enteromius > Enteromius thamalakanensis. The sequence continues at coordinate 8,163,617 of JAUCMT010000028.1, forward strand.
GATTGGGTTCATATAGCATCGGTAGAAGTCGCAGTTTAATATTTAACAGTGTACAGAGACGAGGAATAGCAGCTTGCATTGATCGTAAGTCAAATTATTTAAAGAACGTGATTATAACAACAATGTTCCTAGAGAGACAACGACAAGCAGTCATTTAGGACTACTGGAGTGAATGCATGCTTTAAATTCTATGGTTTTAATAAAGTTTGTATAAATCTAGTTTCGATTTTAATTAATATAACGTCAGATTCCATTATATGTCATTTTGTTGCAAATTTATGATTTTAAAATATCTGTCGATGGCCTAATTTCTGTGGAAGTCGATGTCACTCATTCAGTCCCAGTCCTAAAAAGTAATCTAGTTGTAATTGGATTTTTTTATTGGAGCAACACATTAACATGAGATTGTAAAAATCACCGTTTTTGTTTGGTAAACTCAGTTGTGCAAGATTGATGAGTCAATATAAAGCGTCATTAAACGTCAGTGTTACTGGTGTTTCAAAGTTGACGATTTGTAACATGTATAAACAAATGTTCTTTGATATATTTTAATATCAAATCTTACTTTTTAGTAACATTTGTAATTAATTCGGGTTCGTGCAAACGCTATTGGTTGGCTTTTAATGAGCTCAGCCAATCATATTTGGGGGTGTGTATCGAGCGCTGTTGATTGGCTCCGCTGATCTATAGAAGATATAATAATAATAATAATAATAATAATAATATAGATAGTGATTTACTCATATCAGACGCCATTTCATTTGATCCTTGTTGGTCATTACAACAGATGCAGCTGCTAATACACAAGTAGATAAACAATATAAAACTAAGTATCCATAACTAATATATAACACATACACATTTGTGCATAATCTCCACAGCCTCTATAGGCCTCACAGATGAACAAAGAGAGTTTCAAAAGGTGGCATTTGACTTTGCTGCCAACGAGATGGCACCAAATATGGCAGAATGGGACCAGAAGGTAACCTGCACATCTGACAGTGGAGCCTATTGTTTATATTTAATGCTGAAACATTTACCAAAGTTGAGTTCAACATTAATGTCATCATTTGCAGGAAATGTTCCCCGTGGAGGCCATGAGGAAAGCTGCCCAGCTGGGGTTTGGAGGGATTTACGTGAACCCTGATGTTGGGGGATCTGGACTCTCTCGTCTGGACACCTCTATCATATTCGAGGCTTTATCCACAGGCTGTGTCAGCACGACCGCATACATGAGTATTCACAAGTGAGCCATCTATCCCTACTAGCTTACTAATATACTGTAAAGTTGTTGTTGCCTCATAATAATACATCAAGTTGGACTTAATATATTTTTACATAAAGTGAAGGAACCACACACACACTCTGAGCAGTGGGGGCAACGGTGCCTTGCTCAAGGGTCTCACCTCAGTCGTGGTATTGAAGGTGGAGAGAGCGCTGGTTATTCACTATCCCTGCCGGACCCGGGACTCGAACCCACGACCTTTGGGTTACAAGTCCCACCCCTTATCCATCAGGGATACAATACTTGCTTGCATGTAGTTTTTAATTAGATTTTACAGGGTGTTTCTGGTTGTGTTTTAATCAGCATGTGTGCTTGGATGATTGACACATTCGGAAACGATGAGCAGAGGGAGAAATTCTGCCCTGACCTGTGCTCTATGCAGAAGTTTGCCTCATACTGCCTCACAGAACCTGGTACGTTCAGGATCACATTTTCATTTCACAAATGAAATATAATAAGCTAGGGCATCATGAATCCATAAGAGTATAGACTAAAATTTGTTATTAGTATTTATTTTTCCATTATTTTTATGTGTATATATTGAGTTAATTATTTGCTTATTTTCTTTTATTTGTTTATTTTATTCATGAATTTCGTTGAACTTTAGGTAGCGGGAGCGATGCTGCTTCACTTCTAACAAGTGCAAAACTCCAAGGAGATCATTATGTCTTGAATGGCTCCAAGGTACATTGAAAAGCAATTGAGAAATGAATCAACGTCTCTATGCAGCTGCCCAACACTTTGGCTGTTTCTGGTCAGGCGTTCATCAGTGGAGGCGGAGACACAGATGTTTATGTGGTGATGTGCAGGACTGGTGGGAAGGGACCTAAGGGCATCTCCTGTCTGGTGGTTGAGAAGGGAACCCCTGGACTCAGCTTTGGCAAAAAAGAGAAAAAGGTAATGAATATTTTCTGTGTAAGTGTATTATAGGACAGGAAGGCTGCGCAGTAAAGATTGTCCAGCAGATGGCAGGATTGAGGTATATAGTCACTCTTGTGATTTATAAGTGGTGTACATCTTTCAGGTAGGTTGGAACTCGCAGCCAACCCGAGCCGTGATATTTGAGGACTGCGCTGTCCCAGCGACCAATCGACTTGGAGCAGAGGGGGCGGGCTTCAACATTGCCATGAGAGGCCTTAATGGAGGCAGAATTAATATTGGTGAATTGTTTCATAACTTTGATTTGAAACCTTTTGTGATGACCTATTTATCTTGACAGATTTGTGTTCCGGTCATTTGGACCCAGAGAGGATTTTAAATGTTATGACATTTGAATAAAACTTACCGACTTTGCTCACAGCTGTGTAACAACTTGCTAAAAAATCTGATACGTTTTACACTTTTGGGGTGTTTGTTTCTATTTTTGTTGTACTTGTGGTATTCCAGGTCCACAATGAACAGCCTAAAAATTTCTTACTGATAAATTAAAGGGTTTTTTTATTTTATTTTTGGAGCTGATTGAACATAGGCCTCGTTGATCTGAGCTTATGCTCCTCATTTTCTGAGTCAACACTGACAGAATTATCCACAAATAATGCTTTTTCAATCAAAAATTTAAATCCAGATGCTTAGATTTTTAGCACAGCACAAGGGTTAACAGTAGTTCTTTTGAACCCACAGCTTCTTGTTCCCTCGGGGCGGCTCACGCATCTGTGCTTCTGGCCCGAGATCACATGTGTGTGCGGAAACAGTTTGGAGAAACACTATCACGCAGCCAGGTACCAGCCTAGCTCTGATGGAATTCAGTCAGATGTGTGTTAAATCAGAAATAGGAAGTTATTGAAGTGTTTGTTCAGTTCCTGCAGTTTCAGCTGGCTGAGATGGCCACTAAGCTGGTAGCTTCTCGGCTGCTGGTGCGTCAGGCGGCGCTGGCTCTGCAGGAGGACCGACCGGAGGCGGTCTCGCTCTGCTCGATGGCCAAACTCTTCGTGACAGATGAATGTTTTTCTGTAAGTTTATATATGGCGTGTGGTAAGCGGTTTGATGTTGTTACATAAATACATTAAGGTTTTTTGTGATCATCTTTTTCAGATATGTAACAAGGCTTTACAGATACATGGAGGTTATGGTTACCTAAAGGACTATGCAGTGCAGCAGTACGTCAGAGACAGTAGAGTGCATCAGATATTGGAGGGTAATGAGTTTTTGTGTTATAGAAAAGTTGTAATATATCTAATAATGTACTTAAAATTGTATGTAAAAAAAAAATACAAAAATAAATAAATACTTTTTTTTTTGTAACCTTTTTCATAATCATAATACTTTTTTTTTTCTTTAGGTACAAATGAAGTAATGAGGATGATCATTGCGAGAAGTTTGCTCACTGAGTCATGATTGGTCATAAATGGCTTTCTGTATGGGACAAAATCGTTTGTCTCCCCATTGTCTAAAATGTTCATCACAAATATAGGGTTTAGTAACGGTTAAATATTTATATTTCCCACATGTGACTATAGAGATATCTGGTCTTTCACACTCCAGTGTCTGTTGATTTTGATCGTGATGTCAACAGTATTTTATGCAGAAAGTTTGTGCCTTAAACTTGTGAATGAGTAAATGTAGATTACAGTGTTTATTATAAAAGCACACTGACTAATTCGGTTTGTTTAGGATCAAAATACTGTCAGGTTGTGAAATATGTCGAAAAGACACTGGTAAGATTAAAGTGACGCATTAACAAATGTTACTGAAACAATTTAGTTTAAATCTTATAATTAAGGAGAATGAATCCTCAAATATAACTGTTTTATGTACATACAGATATTAGAATTAATTTGATATTTAGAACTTACTTTTTATCACAGACAGCTGTCTTGATGAGATCAGAAAATCCAGTCTGTTCAAGTATGTCATTGTATTGTTTGTTCATTACACAATGACTGTTATGAGGTAAGATGTTGTGCACCCTGTAAAATAAAAAAAGCTGTTTGGTGAAACTTTCTACAAATGCTTTTTGGGTTTTAATGAGGGGCTTGTTTTTTAAAATCACCTCTGCTTATTTAGCCTGCATTTATTTTATTCAAATTACAGCAAAAACAGTAAAATGTAAAATATTTTTTATAAATTTTAGGGTTAGATTAAAGCTAAATTTGCAGCGTCAGATGATCTTTTAGAAATGTTTTTAATATGCTGATTTGCTGATCAAGAGACATTTATTTTTATATCAATATTTACATTTGAGTACTTTTTTTCTTCAGGATTTTAAATGAACAGAAAGATCCAAAAATTAAAGCTTATGCAACATTATACACAATGGGGTGGTCTCTGGGATATGGATTAGATTAGGCCTATAGGTCTTTGATAAATGAGGACATTTCAGTAGCTTTTATATACATGCCTTGCAAAAAAAACATTATTTGGGAGCATTTTAAGACCAATCAATGGCACTAATGTATTTTTAGATATGTCAGTGCAAGCTATTCTCGGTTTAGACAGCTCTGACATTTATTGTAATCTAGTACTAGTCTTAAACTTTGTTCGAGAAGCCACCCCTAAACCTTTTGAAGTCAGTATCCAATTTTTTTTTAGTGTTGAGAGATTATAGAAATTAATACATTTATTTATCATGGATGCTTTAAATCGATCAAAAGAGATGATAAAGACATTATAATACAGTATATATACAGTATAATGTTACAAAAGATTTCTATTTCAGATAAATGCTGTTTTTCTAAAATAAAAAATGTTTTTTGAGCAGCTAATCAGAATGAATTATTTCTGAAGGATCATGTGACACTGAACACTGGAGTAATTATGCTAAAAAACAGCTTTGAAATCACATGAATAAGTTGCATTTTTATATATGTTTAAATAGAAAGCAGTTTTTCCTGTACTTTGGCTTAAATAAATGCAGACTTGATAAGCAGAAGATACTTCTGTGTATATTAATTGTAGGCTTAGTAATTGAACAAGTAGAACAGATGCAAAAGGAACACATAAAAAACTTAACATTCAAGTCCGTTTGGTCTTCAGCGTGTGTGTATGTGACTCGTAGGTCCCTCTGAGGGATATTCTGCTCTCTTCCTGATCGAATGTATTAGAACCTTTACAGTGAAGGCATCGGACGGGTTTTGCAACTTCAGAGAACATCTATGCTGATCTGAAATGGGTGTTTCAAAGCAGGGGTGCCCAACCCTGGTCCTGGCGATCGACTGTCCTGTTTAGTTTAACTCCAACTCTAATCAAACACACATGCCTTTCGTTTTCAAGCAATCCTAAAAAAAGTCGCTAGGAGCAGGGTTGGGCACCCCTGTTTTAAAGGTATACTTTTCCCAAAAATCTAAATTATCTAATCATGTTTTTTTTTTTAAATAAATTATTAAAAGGACTATCTCATTAAATTAATTGGGCTGTCAGAAAATTATAAGCAATGAATAAAACATTCTTTACACATACAGAATAACATGAAATCTCATTTTATGTACTCTTTCCTCTTTTAGGTAACTGAGGCAACTCTTCAACACACTGCAGTTCTACCTGGCATTCCTCTCTAGCTTAGCCACAACATGTAGAGGAAAGGTCTTGCTTGTTTAAGTTCATGTTTTCTCTTGATATAGCTGTTGTGTTTACTTGTTGACACAAGTTGACATTGAAATACATGTCAAAGGAGTTAGACAGTATGAGCAAATGTAAGTTAAAGTACATTGAGCGCGAGCTCTGTTTCAAGAGTTCACGCTTTCCTCATAATGAATAAGCAAATTTGGTGTGCTGTCTGGGGAGCGAGCCGGAAGAGCGGCGAACTCCGAACCCTAATGGACGGAGCCCTAGCGTGGGCAAGAGTT
>JAUCMT010000028.1:8169782-8186194 GCA_032357475.1 Enteromius thamalakanensis
CAGCGATCCTCTCGAAATTATGTTTAAACATTCATTTATTGTTTTAATGTGCACAGGGTTTGGTTTTGATTTCTTCTGTTGTCCTCATGTGTGCGTCTGCTAAATGTAAATGTTTAAAATCCTAAAATTTAAGTTTTTTAAATTTTGTTATTTATTTATTATTTTTGTAAAATAATAACTACATTACCATGTTGATTTACATTTGTTTTCTGCATATTGAATTTTTCTTTTTTTTTTTACATTTTTTATCTAGGAATAGCTATGTTCAATGTTCCTCAGGTCACAGATTCAATTAAGTTAACTAAACTTAAATGGCATAAGTAAACTGTAAGTAAACTCAATCTGATAACAAGTCCCAGCCAAGAAGTGTCTGGTTCCAATAATTATGATATTTGTTATTAATAACATTTCTTTAATGCTGGTTCTATGAAATGCCAACAGAAATGTTAAATAAATTCTGTATTGATTTATTAAGCAGAACATTATGGTAAGTGGTCAAAACAAGTACCGTAACTTAAACACTTGAACCTCACCGAGGCATTTTGCACTTTGAGCCCGTTTCTTACGTCTCTGCTTCCATCATGTGGACAGTAACTGTATAAATAACAAAATAAGTGGAAAAATTACAGAGTAAACAATATTTCCAACCAGAACATTCACAATAACATTCAGCATTAACACTATTATCAAAAATCATAAAACATTGCTTCCAATATTCAAGTCATTAAACCACAAGGCTAGTTTTTCATACATTGTCATGAACACACAACAAACGGACACTTCCATGTAACTTACATCATCAGATGTTTTACAAATTAAGAGTCCCTCCTGCTTCAGTACACAAGCATGGCAGACACTGGCATTTATTTGTTTGATAATCCATCATAAAATAGAATTTTCAAGGGTTCTCGTTTGATTTTCAACTTCACAGTCATCCCTTTTCTCCCGAAATATCTAAACAAAATTACATTTGAAATAAAACCTGCTCTGCTTCAGAAATCTGACAGAAAAAGTGAAAACTCCTGAGAGAAACGGAGGCACAAGAGGCACAGCTGACGCTAAAGATTGCTGTCATAAATGTAACCGAATTTCCAAATAACTGAACAAATCTGAATCCATAAACACAACTGTTACAGAAACTGGACGTCTGCATTCCATCATAACGTATAAAACACTGACACTGTTCTCAGTCAGCGAAACGATTCGTAAAGATGACAAAAAGAACTTCACAGAGTGTTTAGGCATTAAAACAAAGATTAATCTAATAAGACTTTTTTTTAGAAAACAAATCAAAGATGTTTTTTTGACATCGACCTGTATTTTACCATAATTCACTCTTCCCCACATACATTTGGCTAGTCGTTAGCACATTATTAGTCTCGAGGGCCGTTACACCAGTGACCCAATGTGGTTCTGGGTGGGCACCATGATGGGCACAGCACCCATTCGGGACAGGGTGGCAGTATTTATAGGCATGTTAAGCGGGCGCGGGGTCTGCGGCTGTGGCTGTGGCCCCTCAGTCCTCTGTGTGGAGCAGCTGTTGGGAGTGTGTTGGCGATGATGGTGGCGGTGTGTGTGATTGGCCGTGCTGCTGGCGTTGTATCCGGGCAGGCCGTGTAGGGGGTTGGGCTCCCCTGGGCGGAGGCGGTAGGTGGTTGTGCTTCCGGAGTTGGTGAGGATGGAGGCGGTGTCCGAGGCTCCCGGGGGATATGGGTAATGGTTATTTTGGAGTGGATGCTGAGGGTCCTGTGCAGGAGGGCTGGTGGCTATTGAGGACAATGTGCCGTTCTTTGATATGATGTCCGATCCTGTACCGCTTTTTGCCCAGGAGACGCGTTTCGGTGCCTGTGCGTCTTCCCTTAAAGCGAAAGAAAGCAGATGCTGTAATACATACATCTAATCTGGAGCGTTATGGATGACGGGCAAAAATAAAGTATGAATATTTAGTGTTGGGAAGGATACTTTGGAAAGGTAACTTCGTAATTATTTTCATTTCTGTAACAGATTGCAGTTACATTTATTTTGTAATCATCATACATAAACTAGTTACTCTTGAACACTGCAGATATCCTGATAAAATATTAGAAATACAAGCTATGCTCACTTGATATCATTAGCCATCTCCTCTTCTGTGTCACGGTTTCTCCTCAGGATGAAGATCAGGAATAAAACTAGAGCCATCAGACCCACCACAGAGCCCACCGTGGCCCCGGCGATCACCCAGGCATTGTTAGCTGCGGTCATAAGAGGAACTGTTAACTGTTAGTGAGTGCTGAAATCTACAATATAGAATGCCGCATCAATCTTTTTGAAAGATAATTACGGGTGGAGACTTCTAGATTGATGTGGCAGCTGTCAGTCCCGGCTGTGTTGCTGGAGCGGCAAACATACTTGCCGGACATGCTTTTGGTGAGGTTGCTAAGTCGAAGGGTGCCCTGTCTCTCATCTGAAAATAATAATCAAACATTAATAACATTGTAACTGTAAATCAAATATGTCTTTTCAACATAGTTCACCTCTGTATCTTTCAGCTGTTGTGACCTATTGTAGCATGTAACAGCTTTTTCTCCTTTTGAGGGAGTTTATTCACTTACAGGTACTTTTGTTCCATTCTTTTAAAAAAAAACTACATTGTTAAATTGTAGACACCACTTTTTAAAAAATGGATCAGTAAAGAAGCCTCATATTCACTAAAGCTGTATTTCTGAAAAACAGTAATATTGTGAAATGCTATTATAATTTAATATATTTAAAAATATTCAGCAGCAATTTTACAGTAATTGACATAATATTATATTTTATTTCCTATTTGGGTTTATGTATATCCTTTTTTATTTTATTTTTTCCAAAGCATTGTTAGATGTTTGCTGTTATGCAGAAATTTGATTTCAAAAAACAGAATAAACTAAAAGTGAAAAGAGATGCTAAAGTCAGATTTTTGTGGTTTTTGTGGTGTTATAAAGTGAAATTGTTCTTTTTTTTAAGAAAATCCTTTATTTTTGGATTTTGAAAGTGTGACAGTAATCAGTGTTTAGTATTACTGTAAAAGTTACCCTGCATGCTTTAAATGTTTGAAATAGATTAACAATCTTTAGAAATTCAGAAACTTTAACGGTATTTAACTTTAATGAAGTCATGAAAACAGTTAAAATACTCATTACACTTAAATATGTTACATTTGTATTACTCTATGACATTTCCAAATCTTTCCAACACTGCATCTTTCCAACACTGCAAAATGTCAACTGCAGTTTGATTTCCACAACATTTCAAACATTTTTCTTAATAGAACACCAACTTGACCAAAATGGTGCAAACTAGTTTAGTTTATATACAGTATATATAGTATTTAAATTTTTTGCACCCTCAGGTTCCAGATTTTAAAAAAGTCCAACATACTCTCACGACCAACTTGTATGTATTCGTACGGGGTGGTAAATTTGTGCTAGATCGAACAAATTCATCTAAACCCCTTTAACAGTTAGGTTTAGGGGTGGGGTTAGGTGTTGGTCATTCGTACATTCATACGAATTGGCAAATCGTAAAATACGATTTAGCAAAAATCGCAGTAATTCGTACTATTGATTGCTGGGTTGAATAGTTGTATCTCAGCCAAATATTGTCCTGTTCTAACAATCTATACATCAATAGAAAGATTATGTATAAATTTCAATTGACACTTATGACTGATTTTGTGGTACAGGGTCACATATAAGAAAAAGCTATAATCTTGCCGTTTCAGAATAGCTGGAGAAGTTGTAGAAACATATATGATAGACGATAAATATAAGTGAAAACCCAACCTGATCTCACAGCAATTCGTATGTATTTTACGAGGTGGCTAATTCGTAAGAATTTGTACGACCTCACTCGTACGAATTCATATGATTTATTCTAAGTCGTACGTATGTTACGAGATGGCAATTCGTATGAATTTGTACGAATGACCTAAACATAACCGAGGTCGTACGAATTAGTATGAATTGGCACAAATTTGGCACCTCATACGAATATGTACGAATTGCTCGTGAGACTGTGTTGGAAAACCCCATTATGAGAGAACTTAGACTGTCACATATATGAGACATATGTGTTAACGACTTGGCTAGAGTTATGTTGACAATACTACGCCTATGTTCACTGCATGATGCTGGCAATAAAGACGAGAAGTAAAAACCATCAAGACGGAGAACAAACATTACATTTCTGCCATTATTGCAGTGTTGGCAGAGATTGGCGTGGACCATCTGCTGCTGTAGCTTCTGTCCAAACACTGATTGGCCTGCAGTGATGAGCAGCCAAACTCAAATTCCTCAGTGACCCAGAGCCGAGGCCAGACGCCCAGGGACCCCAGTCTGAGCTTTACAGATTTCACATACACTTTTATACTAATGAAGTCTCACTTAAAATGATTGGCTTCATAAAAAAAAAAAATCAACACTTATATGGTCTGTTGAGAAAAACCTCAGTTTGTGTTGCTCCTAAACTACGAGACACAGAGACACAGGACTGATTTTAGCTTGCTAACAAGACACACAAATAGCACAGCAGCGCACGATTCATAATTTCAACAATGGGAGGGAACAAAAAAGATGAAAGGAGAAGGATGATGTTTAATATGCTTTTAGACTGACATGCTTTGGATATTGAATCACTCTAATCTCACTGACACACATTGATACAAATGGCTGATTGCTTATCAAGCTTTAAGCTTTTTTGTCCTTTGTTGTTTTTGTGCAGATTGTAAAACACTTCTCTCTGTGAAGGTTAGAGGTGCTGCGGATTTCAAAATAGTGTGTAAATTTTATTTTTCACAGAATAATGATCCACCGCTGTCATGAACGAAGAAGACGGGGAATGATATGAAGTGCATGATATACGGAAAATAACCCTAGGCAGATTCTAACCCTGCTAAGGAACATTTTCAACATATTTCTATGTATTCATATGGTATAATAGTTTAACAATGATTTTACAAAGACTCAGGTTTTTATGTTAAACTTCAGATGGCTGTTCTGGGTCACCATTGACTTCCATAGTAGGGGGAAAATATACTATGGAAGTCAATGGTGACTAAAACGGTCTTGTTACACACTTTGTGTTCGGCAGAACAAAGAAATTGTTAACTACTTGAAAATTCTCTCATCATTCACTCCTTCATGTTTCATTTTCAATGTCACTTTGGATAAAAAACTATTATCGTTGAATAAAATTATTTCTTTCTTTCAAAAAAAGTCTTTTTTCTTTTTTTTTGTAAGTTTTATCAGTCCTTACTAAAGACAAGCAAACAATGGTTGAGGAATAAACAAAACAACACTGTAAGAGTAAACCGCATTCTAGAGAGTCTATCTAAAGGAGTTTTCTCTATCCTAGGGTCTATTCCCTTACCCAGGTATCCCAGCACAAGCACAGGCTGGGGGCAGGACCTCCACTCTGTGAATGGTTAGATGAGAGTGACAGAGTGAGGGAGAGAGGAAGACAGATGACCAGGAGAAAGCATGATATGATTGTCTTTACTGAGCACCTCGCCTCCCTCAGGACTCTAACTGGGAGACCCACGTGCCTGGGATCAAGGAGGAAATTTGCTGCATGGTTGATAAGTATAAGCCAGCTTTTGTGAACAGCTGGCACAGCCATGTATTTCGACTAAAGATTTGTGCTGATCGGAACGAACATGTCAACAGAAAACATCATGATATATTTGGGAAAAAACGTGATGGTAAATGTTCTATTTCTGTAACTGTAATATGTTGTGATTTCTGTATCGTGTGATACGGACTTGAGAGAACATGCCAGTAGGAATGTAAGATGTTCCTGGCACTCAGTCAAGGTCAAACCTGTCGTGTTTAGAGGCAGATGGGAATGTGTCTCTCTGGCTGATCTAAGGGTAACCGAGCTATTTCCACCTCTCCTCACAACAAAGAGAGAGAGACGGGCTAAATTAGTGATAAATGATGCCTGCACTCTTCCTATCTAACCAATTTCATCACGATAATAAACAGATCGAGCACAGAGAGAGGAAACAAAGTCCCATAAAATCATACAACAATAACAAAAATAAAACCTCTTTTAAACGGTCATACATTAACGTTCAAAAGATTGGGATCTGCATTTTTCTCTTCTTTATTTAATAAAAAACAAATGATATGGGGAAATATTATTACCATTTAAAATGACAATTTCTGAATATATTTTAATATGTAATTATTTTTAAATGTAATTTATTCCTGCGGTGCAAAGCTAAATTTTCATTGTCTTCAGTGTCACATGATCCTTCAAAAATCATTTGATTGTGCTGAAAAAAATGTGGTTATTTGCTGTTGAAAACAGCTGTGCTGCATAATATCTTTCTTGCTATAAAAGCATTCATTATTTTTTAACAACATACTGTTAGTGCATTATTTTGTTTTCTTTTAGTGGGATTTATAGATAGAACTTAAAGCCTTAAAACACAAAGCATTTTTGGGTCAGTGGGTCCCAGAGGATATGTTTTTAAAATAGCAGTTTTGAGTAAAATAAGAGCTGTGGTTGACATATAAGTTTAAAACTGTTGTTTGGTTTAAAGTTGTATAAAACAGTTGATCTATTTTTACAGCATATAAAAATTTTAAAAATTAATTCCTGAGGAATGCATGTTAGTCTTCCACTTTGGTCTACAAATCACAGACATTTAAACAGAACAACTTATTATATTGTAATTCCTTTTCTGCTCTGTTTATTTTGGGCTACAGCTAAAAGAAAAGGAGGACAAAAGAAGCGCTTTACTGTATTGTTGATTATTGATACATCTTTTAATGCAGCATAGCAAATAATAATTCTTGATGGCATGATGATCAGAGTTAACATAGTTTTAATTGTAATTCTTTAGTCTATTCATTTAACAGCCCATTGAATTATTGAAGCATTTTGCTATTTGATAACTCCTTGTAATCTAAATATCTTAAGCTCAGTGACATTAGTATACAGTTTAACCAGTTAATCTCTTTAAAGATTTTTGTTTTTATTTTATGGTGCCCTTGTTACAGTATAATTATATATTTAAGTACTGAGTATTATTAATTACTACTTGTACTTACTATATGGTGAGGAATAGGATTAGGTTTTGGTTCAAAGTCACTTGCATGTAATTATGCATAATTTATTGTTATTATAATAGTAAATAAATAAAGTGTTACTAAGATTTCCACTGTGTTTTTCACCAAAAATATTGAGCAGCACAAAATATTCTGCATTGATAATAATAAGAAATGTTTTTTGAGCAACAATTCAGCATATTAAAATGATTTCTGAAGGATAATGTGATTGAAAAAAATCATCTTTGCCATCACAGGAATACATTGGCATTTAAATCAATCTCATTTTAACCAGTCAAAATATATCTACCATACACCTTAATTAAATATATATCAATTATAATTTTGAATGCATCCACAAAAGCTCCTAAATTGTCCTCAGACAAAAAATGAGCATCAACTGCTAACATACAGACTCACTTTGCATGGGAGAGAAGAAGACCTCAGAAAGAGGAGCTGCTTTGGTCCATTTGTACTGAGGAACAGGTTTGCCATAGCTGGATTTACAGCTCAGTGTTACATTGCCACTCAATACAGGATTTCCTGTCATAGAGCACACAGGCGTGGATGGAGGAACTACGACGAAGAGAAAAAGAAATCATGAGACAGACAGTTAATTGCCCCGAATATCTCAATATACTCAGCCAATGTACCTTTAACATTGAGGTGCAGCTCTCCAGACAGGCCTGGAGCTCCAGGAATGATAACGTGGCAGTGATAGCGCCCAGAGTCAGACTCCTGCGTGTTATTGATGTAGATGGACAGATTGGCTGAGGGCATCGACATGGCAAAACCCACACGCCTCCGAAAGTCTGTGCTACCGATGCCAATCTGTCCTGAAAAGTAAGAGATGACCTACGGTCAAAAACAAACAGAGCGGTATTAATGGAGGTAATCTGTCATAATAAAGATAATCCAAAGATAACCAAGTTCATATTTGATAGTGCAAAACTGATATAAAAACGCATTTGTTGATACTAAATGATAACTGTTTTGTCAAACCGTAGTTACACGGGATTCAGACCAGAGCTCCTCGCTTCTCAAGTATATCTCGGTACTCTGTAAGCTACCGAGTAAACCTACCATCTATAAAACATTCCGAAGCATTAGTTTTCAAATATCCCTGCATATTAATATTGTTTTGAAGTCATAACATGATATCCTTCAAGTAATTGTGCAAAAAGTATGCTTTATTCATCGAAACTCTTTTTATAAAAAGTGTCATTACTTTTGTAAACTGAAGTGATATGTACTTATCGGTACGTATTTCTCGTCTCGTGTCTAAAAAGTGCACCAAGGTACGTTTATGCCTTGAGACCAGATAGCAAATATCATTCATACACATGTATGCATACAGTATAACCTGACACATTATCATGGCTCGGGTGTATTAGCTGACATTTGCATCTCCATCTAAAAGCCTCAGCGATAATGGCTAGAGTTAATCCACTTCTCGCCCATCCATTAAATTCATCATGTTTATTTTCATAAGCAGTCTTTGACCTTTCAAGTGTTCCATACTCTTCCTGTGACATTAACATGAAAGCCATCTGTTGAGTGAACTGGGTCTGACATGTCAAGTTCATGTAATTTATTAGTCTGCTGATGGAGGACAACAGATTGTTCTATCATGTAATCCATCCCTATTTTATTTTCTAGTTTTTTTAAAATGACAGCATAGGAGGACAGGAAATGGATAGCTCATACATGTAGACTTTCAAAATCAATATCCAGATTATGGGTAAATAAATATGTAATATATACAAATGTATAATATATAGCATGGACATTCTGTATTTTTTAAAAGTATATAATTAATTACAATTAAATGTACCCCCAATTCTAGAATTACCTATATATAGGTAATTCTAGAATTGGGGGTACATTTTGCATCTCCCCAATAAACCTTCTCTTATTTTTTAAAAATAAGAACATTATTAGATCCATTTTAAATGATAACACAAATTGTATTAACCTGTCACTAAAAATATTATTTTTTTTGAATATTTAAGCACTTTATTTCAAGAAATACTAACTAAAAGGCTCCCACTATGCCTATTTTCTACTGTCTTTGCATCCACAATAATTCATTCAGTTCCAATTTTCATGAAATATTTAATAATATTTTTTATGTGTATTTACCAATTTATATAAACAGCTGGATAAAACATCTGTTTTCTGTATTTTTTGTCATTTCAGTTGTAAAAAAAAAAATTTAATTTTATGTCGGCCTCTACATTCTGGTCAACTCTGTTACCTCTGTTATAAAAAGTCAGCAATTTTTAAAGCATTGCTAGAAAAACCATGTGACTTGCACCAAGTAATGCACCAAGCTAAAGCACAAAATGGTGAAAATTTTCAACTCTGTTATTGTCAACTCTGTTAGTGTTTTAAAAGTTACCGATAACAGAGTTGACAATGAGTAAGAGAGTTAAATGGCCCCTGTTCTGATCTGGGTGGTCAACTCTGTTTTTGTTAAACTCTTTTACCATCGATGTAAACTCTGTTTGAAGTTTTGCTTTAAATTAATCATTTTGTTCAATTGTATTGTTAACATATTTTTTACTCAAATGTTTCAAAATTCAAAAATGCAAATCATTCATTAAAAAAACTGTGCTGCTCTGTGTGTTGCATTTTTGCGACTGTTCTGCTCTGATTTCGAACTATTTTCCTTAAACAAATGGAGCAAACGCACTTAGCAGTATATCATTTTAATAAATTCAAATTTAAATACTGAACTAAAATGTAATAATCCTATAATATCATCTATGTTAAGTCTTGTATAGGCTATAATGTCAAATTTGCAATAGTGGTTTTCAGGGAACTTCGTTAACTTGGCTGTGTAATGTTGCTTAATGTATAATATTGTGTTATTTTTGATGTTGAGAACAGCTTTGACAAATTAATTCTAGTTAATAAATAATTTGACCGTTCTGATAAAAAGTCTCAAAAATAAATAAATACACAAAAAAACTGTAAGTAAGAATATAAAAATAGTATTAAAATGTCAGACTTAAAAAAACTGTTCGTTCACAAGTCAGACATGTCATCGCAGGTTATCACTGCTAACAGTTGTTAACGCGCATTATAAAAGTTATATTAGAATGTTGATATAGGTTTTCATGTGAGTTTTATGCACGTAATATTACGCTGTAATGAGTTTATTATATAATATCCTTTATAGAACTACTAAAAAAATATATCATCATACCAAAGAATAAATTACCTCCAAAGTGGCTAGTGAGACTACTGTTTTTACCCGCCACAGCCGAATTTTACCCGCATTTGGCGGGTGGGCAGGTGCCAATGTCAAGCCCTGATATGTATATATATTTGCTAGCTTTAATCAATAATCAAGGTCAAACAGGCAGGGTCTAAACAATGGCAAACAGGTAAAGAATGTACAAGAATAGTCCAGAATACAAGCAGGGTTGGACGGAAGGGGCAAAACAGAACAATAATCCAAAAAGCCAAACACAGAACACGGAACAAGGAAAACGCTTCATACGGAGGAAAACTCACAATACGTACAACAGGACTTAAGACTATATATACTGTATATATATATCAAGATATATATTATGGACAAATGTTAAAATTGAATATCTCGATTTTAAGTTAAATAAATCTATTTAATTACTTATTGTAAATAAATTAATTAGTTTATCATGTAATACTTTATATTATATTTAATACTGTATAATTGTGTTGTACAAATATTGTATGTGATAAGAATTACTTAATACTGTTTCAAACATACTCACTTGTTTGGAGTGATTGGCCATGAAGGTCCAGATGACCGCGTTCTTCTCGATGGAGGTGGTGGGGGTGTACCAGGCCTCCAGAACAACCATTTGTCCCATGATTACCTCCATGTCTTTCCGTGGCATCTCAACCCGCTGAGCATCACCTGTGACAGCAAACAGCCAGTGTTGAGACAATTGTCCTGGACTTCAGAGGGCAAGTTCGGCAACAGGGCTTGACTTTTAGGTGACATCATTACATAGTACATTTGACTAAAAAAAAACATAATCCTACAAAAGCAAAATTCCAAATCCACCAAACACAAAAAAAACCTTAAAACCCATGTGGATCCGAAAAATCATGTAGTCAAAAATGAATTAGGTGATACAAGGCATCTTTTTTATCAGTCCACTGCACACAATTTTGCATGCATACAGTGCATACATGCAAAAATGCATTTTACAATAGGAAAAACATAAAAACATCCAAACAAGAAAACTGCATATAAAAGTATAAAAAATAAGAAAGGTTCCACTGAAGAAAACGTGTTAAATGCTACCCCGAGGAGACTAATTTAAGTACAGCCAATGTCTCTTACAGGGCAAGAAGTCTCCTGAGCTGCTCAGCTGGAGGTGGATCAACTGATCCCAGCATTCCCAACTGTCCTGGTCAGCCAGTTTGGCGGAGTATCCCTCGCTCACAGACAGACGTGGTGCTGAGCTGAGCTGCGACGCTGAACTGCTGCTATATTCCCTTTAACTTTCAGCTTTAGACTGAATCTCTCTGTGACGTAAGGACGCCAGCGTCTTGCTTGCACTGCCCTCAAGCTGCTTTGTTATAGTTCATGAGACTGCACCCATCTCTCCATTTTTTAATTTCTGTTGTGGATCTGGAATAGTAATCCTCCAACAATCCGCAGCTCAATCTCGCCATGCATTCTACAGGCTCACGTGAAAAAAGTCAAGCTTGGCTGGTCTTAAAGATGATGTAACCGACGGCTCCTTTGACAAGCTCTTTCACTGCTGGACTGCCTTCATTCATATTCTCACAGAAAGATAAACCTCCCGGATTAAAGGATCCGATGGGAAACTGATCTAAATCACAACCACATTATTATAATTTCTCCTCATTAAGCTCACAGGGAGAGCTGTACATTAGGACAAGGTCTATTTACCAAAATATTCTTTTTATTCTTATTACTATAAATAATAATACCACTAGTTATCAACTGAAATGAGCTAATTTTATTATTACGTTATTTTTATATAAAAATAAATGTGTAATTTATTTTATTATATCTAGGTTTTAAAATATTAATGCATTATAAATAATAATAATAATAATAACAAATAAAAATGTACAAATAATTTTTTTTTTTAATTTTTTTTTTGTAAATATTTGTAATTATACATGATTTAGAGCTGTCAAATGTGTCACGGTCAGCTGGAGGTGCGAGCTCAGGTCACTGGATGGCACTCTAGCACCCAGCAGAGTGTTTTGTGTTTATGTTGGACTCCATTCCCCAGAATGCACCTCTCCTCCACAGCTGTTTCTAGTTAGGTTTAATCATTTAATCATCATCACCTGTCTCCTCACGGTCCATTGCACTGTCGATCTGTCTTGTATTTTCCCCCGTGTTCCTGGTTTCTCTGATTTATCGCTGCCGACCTCTGCTCTCGTTTAGATTATCGCCTTTTGCCTCTCCCCAAGGACTCTGATTACCGATATTGTGACCCTTTGCTTGTTTATCGACTCGGCCTCTGCTTGTGCCTCCACCATTGTATATGCTGGCGATCGACTACTGCTATTTTGACCCTGAGCCTTAATAAATCACCTTTACATATGAACTTGTACGCCTCACGCTCCCGTTTTGTGACAAAATTATTAAAATAAGTTTTTGTTTACATAATTGCCTACGTAAGTATTTCACAACTTAATTTTCTTGTGATCTTGACATAACAAGTTGTTTTCTTGTTCTCACAATTGAATTTTTTTTTTTCTGGTCTCAACTAAAAACTAAATTGAAGGAATGAAGTTTAATTTAACAGCAAATCGAAATGCGAACAGAAAGAAATCAATAGATTTAATAATAATAATAATAATTTAGCCTATTATTATTATTTCGTTTAGTTTGAGAAACGTAAAACAAATGAGCTTATTGCTTTCATATTTATTTCACATGCCTTGGGGGCCTTGATACTTTAGTCTGATTACATTTAAATGACATATTATTTATTATTAAATGATATCTTGAGTAGTTTCAAGCTGTGCGTGGCATCGCATTGTTCTTCTGGGATGAATTCCAGGCATTAGGAATAGGTTCCGATGTGGGTTGGCCTGCATGGGAGTGAGCATAATGAGCTCAGATGAGGAAGACTGTACACTACCTCTTGTTGGATTTATTCGTGTTTAAATAGACACAAATTTGTTTTTGATTGTTTTATTGAAGTAGACGTTTTAGGCTGCCAATAGACATAACACTGTAAACAAATTGACAAAAAATGTTTTAAATAGTATATTTCTATAATTTTAGCAGAGTGCATATAATGCTGCCTGGTGTTCTTATGCCGGACACGCAAAGAAAATTAGGCCGTGATAATGAGGTGTCTTGTGTTTTGTCTTGATTATTGTCTGTATTCAAAATGTTCCCTGTGTCATGGTCGATGTCAATTAGTTAAATGTACAGTATGTGGATTGTTTTGAACCTTTGTCAGCGTCCTTGTTTTATTAAATGTTCTTTGTGTTGGAATTCAGTCTCCGTGCCTCAATACAATAACATTTGTGATACGTAAATTTATTACATAGCCTATAAATTCACACACATGCACATATATATTTAAGAAAGATATGTTACATTTACATATTTACTGTAATATATATATATATATATATTATATGCTTATAAATATTTACATTTAAATGCAGTTTTCCAAATGTATGCTGTATGTGTGAGTATTTATATTTAAATTAACCGATTAATCGTTAATTAATCTTATTAAATTATCCATATCCACATACATATACATATACATATACATATATATAACATGGATTAGTCTTATTTTAAAATGTAGTAATATGATTACATGAGTAAATTTTAATTATTGTTGAGATGAATGAGGTGGAGGGGTCGTACAGGCATGGTCAGACAAGGCAGAATCCAGTTCTCGGAATGTCTAATTCAATCAAAATATTATCCAAAAACAGTATTGTACTTGTTTCTGTCTGCCAGATTAGTCAACCTTTAATCTTTTTAGTGGTAAAAGCTCAATCTTCCCCTTCGTCCCGGCCTGGGACTTTGAAGGGGGTGTAAGTAGGACATGCGTCGCCTGGGCTCATGAAAGCGGTGCGTCGATGTGAGGCGGCTGATGTGCTGTGCTCAGCAACTGTCTCTCTGTGTCCAGGTTTATCCCTTACATTTCTGAGCCATAGTAGTTTACTAAATCAAGGAAAATCTTCCCTAATCCTGTCCCTGGCTCCATCTGTGCTGCTCTAAACAGACACTCAGCACCAAGGTGGAAAGCCTGACATGGACACCTTGATTCGAGGATTAGTGCATGGATACGTGGCACACTCACATAGATATTTACACTCCATATCAGACCTGGTGAACTCATTCAGTAGTTCATCATTTCTCATTCTTCCTATTCACAGTTTGGATTGTGCTTTTATCAAATGTCCTTCCTGAAAAAAAAAAGCCTTTAGCCGAGTGCTGAGTATACTCTTATGGAATAGATACCCACTCTCTTATAATATAACTCCCTTCTTTTGCTTGTCTCACAACGGTTGACAGATGAATCTTCAGTATGAGTGATCTGAGCCAGCCTTGAAATATAATGTAACGCATTGAATAGTACACATACAGCACAAAAGGTACAGACTGAAGAAGCTGCATAAAAGCATTGGGTGAGGGACATCTTTTGGAGTGTGTAAAATGTCATCCCCTAAAATTAAATACCAAATGGAAATGACTATCACAAATTATAGTACAGATTATTGCAGTTACAATAGACCTCCTAGTGAGGGCAGCACAGCACAGCAGGATGAGAACTAAAACAAAAGTGATTTTTGTGAGTGAGTTTAGATAAGATATATATATCAGTGCCACTAAGTCTCATGTGCATTCAAGAGAATCAGAAATTCACATCAGATCTCAATCTATAAAGGGTCTTTAAAAATAAAGGTTGCAAAAGAGAGTTTTGCAGTGATGGAAGAACTTTAAAGTGTACAGTTTTCTTAGTGGGAACAATATTTTAATAATCTAAACAAACTTTTTCCACAATAAAGAACCTTTTGCAAGATGGAAAAGTTCCATGAACGTTAAAGATATTTCATGGAATCATCAGTACTAATCAAAAAACTTAACACTACTGTTCAAAAGTTAGGGATCAGTAGGGATCTTTTTTTTTTCTTTTTTGAAAGAAATTAATACTTATATTAACCAAGGATCTATTCAATGAACAGAAAAGTCATAGCATATATTTACATTTTAGAAATGTTTTATATTTGGTAAAAAATTATGTTGTTTTTTACTTTGGTGTAAAGCTGCTTTGCAATGATATGTGTGATGAAAAGAGCTATACAAATAAATTTGAATTGAATTGATTTTTTATTTATCAAATAATTCTGAGAAAAGAAAAAAAAAATATATATATATATCACAGGTTCCAAAAAATATATTTGGCTGCACAACTGTACAGTTGATTGATTTCTGAAAGGATCATGTGACACTGAAAACTGGAGTAATGATGCTTTGTATCACTGGAATAAATTATATTTTAAAATATATTCACACAGAAAACAGTTATTTTAAATTAAAATAATATTTTACAATATTACAGTTTTATTTCTGAATTTTTAAAAATCTAATAAATGCAGCCTTGATGAGCATAAAGAATCATATTTAAAAGTCATTAAATATCTTACTGACCCCCATTTTTTTGAATGGTAGAATATATATATATGTATATCTATTAGTGCTGTCAAACTATTAATTACAATTAATCACATCCAAAATAAAAGTATTAAATACATAATATATGTGTGAGTAATGTGTATATTGATTGACACATGATTGTCAATTCATTTTACTAACATTTCTGTTGACTCTAAAACACAATGCAGTGCAAAGTTCAAAATAAAGGTAAAACATATATGGAAAAAAAGCTCTGCAATAATTTAAGTTAGAATTTTGCGTGTTACATAAAGAATTGTGTGTTGTGTTGTGCAAAAAGTCTTTTATGAAATTGAAAACTGTATGTGTATGGTTTAGCAGATTTGATGTGTGCTTCAAGTGTTTGAGTGTCAGCTTTCAGAAAGCGGGTGAGAATTAAAGATCTTGTGCGTAAGCAGTATTAATATATACACAAGTAATAACTTAAAAATTAACATAATGTACAGGCATATAATATTCAATTACATACAGGTAAACTGTACTAGTTTCGGTTTAATTTATACAGAAAGTTATTTTTCCTTAGTAATCCAATTGATCCGATTCAGCTCAGTGATTCAGTCGAATGAGTTCATGGCTCACTGGAGAGGAATAACAAATGTCTGTTCCTCACACCAAGCTTTCAAATGCCTTCAATACATTTA
>JAUCMT010000028.1:8195828-8207748 GCA_032357475.1 Enteromius thamalakanensis
ATGAATTCGTACGAGTGAGGTCGTACAAATTCGTACAAATTAGCCACCTCGTAAAATACATACGAATTGCCGTGAGATCAGGTTGGCACTTTTGGTAACATATTAGATTAGGGAACACTATTCACTATTAACTAGTTGCTTATAAGCCAAGAGAAAAACATATTATTAGGTATCAAAACTGCTTTTAACATTCCAGCAAATCAGCATATTAAAATGATTTCTGTAGAATCATGTGACTCTAAAGACTGACGTAATGAACCTAAAACTGCAGCTTTAAAATGTTTTAACTGTATTTTCAAAAGAAACAAAGGCAGCATGTTGAGCATTCTTCCTCTCCTAGAAACATTAAATAAAAATATTGACCTTTTAAACAGCAGTGTAAAATGATATACATAAATCATAAAACAGGCTGATGTTTTACTCAATCTAAGCAACTACCAGTCATAAATATCCTTGCAATTCCAAAAGCAGCTAAGAATGTCACATATTTTTGCATCCTGTCATATTATCCATAATACATTACCGCAAGACGTGCATGACATGAAAAAATATAAACAAAACAGCCTTCATTCTTCTCACTGAAGGAGCAGCACAACTGTCACACTGAGCCGTGTTTTAATCTGTCAGCACATACTGTACACAGACACTAGCAAAGACTGAATCAGGACAGAGTGGCTTCCTCAAACTGTCACACACTAGTTTAGTTAGTACACTAAAATATTCTGCAAACGCAGAGTACACCAATCACGGAAATGTCTCCCTGGAGCAAACCTGAGGTTAAATGCTTTGCTCAAGGGCACAACAGTAATAGGTTTCCTCGTAAGCACACACATTGCCCGGACAATGAAACAAACCTGAGACCAACGTATGCAATGTATAAAAAAGATATGAATATATCTAAGATATAATATATGTATAGAAAATGATATGAATGCGGTTAAGTACAATGAGCGTATTCGAAAGTAAAAACTGCTGCCACTGATATCAAATTAGAACTATAAAAATATTAATGCACTGTACTCAAACACAAGACTTTTTATTCTCTGACTGCAACATTGTCTCAAAGCAGAGGAATCTGCTGAAATGTGCAGGTGTTCATTTACTGACGCACATTCATATCAAGGGCATTAGACAAAGCTCCTTTTAGACTCTCATTCAAAGCTATGAATGTGCAATATAGGTTTATGTGTTCTGCGATAGACCTTGGTCAGGAAACACCCATTTTAATTTGAGAGAAACAATGCTCTGGGATTGCAGAACAGTAAGTTCAATTTGAAATGCTGACCTAGGTCATATCTACTTATCAATATGCAAAGTGTCATGTTTACTGAATATTTTCCCTTTTTGTGAGCCTGTTCATTCATGTTGAACTACGTATGGTGTCTACTCATGAGTAAAATCTATAACAGACCATAACAAGTGAATATTTTGAGGCAAATGAAATCAGTGTTCTCGACAGTAAACAAGCCAATTAAACGAGGAGGATAAAATGGATGCATATTTAAAATGATGCATGCGTCACTAGGGCATCCTGGATTTGAAAGCTATAAACACTGAAACAGACACAATCATCCTGACTCATTAACCTTGTCTCATTCAATAGGCTCAGTCCATTTTGAGCATTTGTGATGTATTCTTAATGAAAGCTACAAAAAAAAACATATTTTGAAAAATGACCACGAACCCAAGTTTTGCAGTGCTCTACATGATTCACAATTAAAAGTGCTGCTACAAAACTGGTGGCTTCTCGAGGCCTTTATATTAAGCTAACATATAAAAAATTATGGATTCTGACCATTTATGGCCTTCCATTATGGGAAGTCCAGAGCATGGCTTTCTCTAGCTACTAATGCTTCCTTCGTTAATTCAGGGAGGTGTTTGACCATGCAGCAGAGGGGAAGGACCCAGAGGAGGAAATCATGACGCTGAAACAGGGTAATTCCTCCGCTGCCGAATAAACAGTGGCATTCTGTACCCTGACTGCACAGACTGGGACCCAGCGCCCCTAAAAGTTATGTATTGTCATGGCCTCAGCGCCAAGCTCCATTCAGAACTGGCTTGCCGTGACAATGGTAAGAGCCTGGAGCAGTATATGGAACTTGCAGTCCACCTTGATCATGGCTGTGTCTCTACTGCAGACAGGCGGGATATATAACAACCTCCACGCCAAAGGAGGTGGATCCCGGGTGGTGGTGGCAGCCGTAGATGGCCATCCTCTGGGCTCGGGGACAGTAAGATGAGTCACAGAGAATTTAACCTTGCAAATCGGACCACTTCACTCAGAGCACATCAGATTCTTTGCTATCCAATCACCTGAGCACCTCACTGTCATCATCACTGCATTAAGACTCCCATCACGCGTGTTTCCCCTTTCACAACCAGAGATGGTGAGCATGAAGGAGTATATAAGGGAGGAACTCACTAAGGGCTCCATCAGACATTCAACCTCACCCGCCTCAGCGGGTTTCTTCTTTGTCAAGAAAAGGATGGAAGCCTAAGGCCATGACTACCGAGGCCTAAATGACATCACTGGTAAATATCGATATCCACTACCCCTTGTGCCATCAGCTCTAGAACAACTCTGCACTGCTAAATACTTCCCTAAATTGGACCTTAGGAGCGCATACAATCTCGTCCGCATTAAGAAAGGAGATGAATGGAATACCACCTTCTCCTCCACTACAGGTCATTATGAATATCTTGTCATGCCCTTTGGACTTTCGAATAGCCCCTCTGTTTTCCAGTCATTAGTAAACAAAATCTTCCTGGGCATGCTCAATCGTCATGTCATCGTCTACTAATTTACTCAGAAGATATCACCTCCCACGTCTGACATGTTCAAGCAATTCTCCAACGTCTGATCCAACACCAACTGTACTCTAAACTACCTAAATATGAGTTCCAGTAGACTCAGATCTCGTTCCTGGGATACATCATTAGCGCTGAATGGGTCACAATGGATGATGAAAAGGTGGAATCGGTAGTCAACTGGCTAAAACCCTGCATCATCAAGGAACTCCAGAGTTTCCTGGGATTCGCCAACTTCTACCGGCAATGCATTCTAAATTTCAGCCAGGTAGCCACCCCACAGACTTCCAGGCCACCCTGACCCTGATTTGGAGTTTGTCGTAGAAGTGGATGCCTCCAACAGCGGAGTAGGGACCATCTTGTCACAACGCCAAGGCAATCCAGCAAAACTGCACCCTTGTGCCTTCTTTTCTAGCAAACTAAGTTCAGTGGAACGTAACTATGGCGTCGGGGATCGGGAACTACTCGCCATGAAGGCAGCATTCGAGGAGTGGCATCACTGGTTGGAGGGAGCAATCTCAATCTCAAGTACATTCGTTGGGCAAGCACGATGGGCCCTGTTCTTTACTAGATTCAATTTCTAAATAACCTACAGACCAGGGTCAAAGAATGGAAAGGCAGACTCTCTCTCTCTTCAGTTCCACAGTCAGATTCACAATCCACAACCAGAACTCATCATTCCTTCTCCTCTCATCCACCTTGTACCACTGAACTCGTGTCTACAAGGTTCTGGTGGTCAATCCTCAACATTGATGTCATTCAGTTTGTCCACGGTTGCGCTGCCTGCAACACATCCAAATCGTCCCATCAACGACCAGCAGGCCTTCTCCAACCCTTACCCATTCTCCAAAGACCCTGGTCACACATCGATTTTGTCACTGATTTGCCCCCGTCTAACCAATACACCACCATACTCACCATTGTGGACAGATTCTGTAAGGCTTGCCGCCTAATTCCCCATGTCAAGTTACCCACAGCCTGGGAAACAACCATAGTTCTCATGGAACAAGTCTTTCGATTCTACAGACTCCCGGAGGATGTGGTTTCAGATAGAGGCCCTCAGTTCACCTCTCGTCTCTGGCAAGCCTTTTGCTCACAGTTGAATATTAACGTGAGTCTGACCTCAGGATACCATCCCATCTACCGGCACTAGATCATTGGCTACGTCGAAGTGAGGAGACATGGGACGCAGCTCACATTCACCTTCAAAGGGCTATCCGCACTCAGCCTCTGTGGCTCTCTCCAGCCGTCATCAGTGGGAACCTTCGCTGGAGTATTAGTTTCCACCCGGACTTTAGCGCAAACACCCGCTTCGGTTCGAATCCTGTGTAACTGTGGTTTGACAAAACAGTTCAAATCAGCATAAAATCAAGTTGAAACAACAAAGTTGTATCAAAAAAAATTTTTTTATATCAGTTTCGCATTTGTTAACACTGTTGGGTTGGTGTAAGGTTGGATTTAGTGTAGGGCATATTTCCAACATGATAGCGCATTCACTTTTAGCAACAGTCCAGGGATATTTGAATTTTGAACTGCAACAAAAAAGCATACCTATATCAACACAATAAAAATGTGAAAATTCACGCATTGAACCTGTGTTTTAGTGCAATTTAGTGGACATATCAAACATCATATAGATTTTAAAATCTTATTAATGACTTATAAAGCCCTGAATGACTACCCCTTAGCCTACCCTTAGCCCCTTCCCCTTGCCCCTTGAAATAAAGTGGAAAGGGAAAGGGTTAAATATTTCCCCCTAAGAAATGGGACACCACTACTGCACAGTTATACATCATCATCCATTGTCACTAGCTCCTAACGTTACGTCAAAAGACATGCGCCAATGTAAGCACCGTTCATTTACATGTACACATATGGCGTAAGTGAAACAAAACAATGCGTTACCGGGTATATGACATAAAAAATATTTCCTAATATTGTGCAATCGGTGCTATCCGCTAACAAACTTAAGCGATTTTAGTCGCAAGTAGTTGTAGTTGATTTGATTACAGATATGATTTAAAATGAGCTAATTTTAACTGTTAGCTAAAAATAAAAAAAATAAACAATTGAGTGTTTAATCTTGTTGTTATACTGTACATGATACTTCCCCAATTTGATACTGTCCAGTGCTTTGACACAATATGAATTGTTAAAAGCGCTATATAAATAAAGCTGATTGATATATTGATTGAGATACATATTTTTTTGAGACCAGGTTGTTAAAATTACCAAAATGATTAGAAATACTAAATATATCTTTAAAACACCTTGCTGCAGATCTGCATTAACCGAACTGAGACTTGTCATAGCACATGCTTCTAATGTCCTCATTTGTAAGCAATATTACAGACTAACATTTAAAAAGTGAAATTGCAATTAACCACCCCTTGAATAGTTAGTAATGTTGTTAACTTTTATAAGTTGTATGGGATCTAAAATGTGGTCATTATAAGGCATTAATATGTCAATATGCATCTTACAGTAATTCTAAGAATTAGTACTCAAGATAAGGTGTTACCGTATACATAAACTAAAATGAAAAAACATAAAGTTACAAAATGTATTTTATATTTTTTAAAAAGCTAATTCAAACAAATCAAAATACTGTAAGATGACACTAAAATAACAAAATAACATAGCAAGCATGATTTGGTGTAAAAGCAGCAATTTTCACTTCCATCTACAAACAACTGCAAACAACTGTTTGAGTTACCAAACGTAAAAGCCTTAATAAATAAGGTCAAATCACTTCATAAACCTGTCAGGAGTCATCTCTGCAACCATTAAGAGCTGTTGTCGTTCTCTAGTGTAAAAGATACTGTAATTAGCGCCCAGTAGGATTACAGTAAACGGGTTGTATTTTGCGAGAGTATGCGATCAGGAACGATGACCTTTTCCCCGACTTCTTTTTCCTGGGGCATTTTGTGGATCCTTAGGGGATTGGACGATGCTCTTTAGTCCATGTAGCTAAGCTGTCTCTTCACACTATAATCCCATTAGCAGCCCAAGCTGTCTTTAGGAGGAAAAGACAGGCCAATTCTGGCCTTAAAGAACAACAGTTCTTAATCTGTGACTTTTCAATTCCCAGTACAATTGCATTAGGCATTGCTGTTAATTCAGAGAGTGGGTGGAAACCCCTTTTTACATCCCACAAGGAGGATTTCAGCAGATCTACTCTCGGCTATCAGCCCAACACTGTAAAATAAGCCATCTATTAACCGAAACTATTACAATAAAAATGCGATATTAAAATAAATCAAAGGAAAACACAGCTTAACAGTTCAGATGCAAGCTGTCTATAAAAATAACCTGTCAAGCGCCATCTGTACTGAAATTAATGGAAATGCTTCATACCAGCTATGATGGATTGATGTTCTGTTTTGCCTGAAGGAAATCCTTTAACCTATATTTTGGACAGTAAACCTATATTCTATACACCTGATGGTAATTCTTCATTTTAATTGAAAGAAATAGCACAACAACCATATTCTGCACAGGCCTAAACGCAGGGGTCTGGTGAGGAAACATGTTCCCCTAAATTATTGATCACACCATCAGTTCGCTTTAAATTCTACAATGTTTTCTTGCTGCATGAAAGATGTACTAGCTTGAGTAAGTTATTCGCATGAGACATATTCGCCTTTGCTAAACAATGACGCTGTCACTAAAGTAAGAGAAAAGTGGGGTCTTGCTATGACTGAATGCCCTAGCGAGCATTTAACGTTGTCACATTTTCCCAAGTATTACCATAGTGCTTCTCTGCTTGACAGTAACAGTCTGCTGTTCAGAAATAATAGATGCTCACCAAAACACTACTTCATTTGCCAAAAAAGAGGGAAGCATGAGAAGGAATGCATTTTAATCTTAGAATGACACTCACTTAGGGATGGAAATCATGAGGAATTTAGCTATTCTTGTTTGAATTTATGAACAATTCTTTCGGGAAGTTGAAGGAATAAAACTGAATTTTAACCAAAAAAAATGTTATTTTTGCATTGGTGGATCTAATATAGTACATAGATTTCTTGTATTGTCTATTTCACTCTAAATATAATTGAAATAAGATAAACACCACACTTAATGTGAATAGAAACTGTGAATGTGTTAGAAGAAAAGATTCATGGGGACACTGTGATTATGTGGAAGCTGTTTATATAGGCAAGATGAATGAAACTCAATCTGTAGAGAAAAAAAGTAGCCTGCTTACTTCTTATTTGTAAAGCACAATAGAGAGCCGATCTTTACCATAAAAGAATTCTTATCTGCTCCAGCTCTGCTTATGGAACATATTCTAACTATTGATACTGATGGCTGTGTTTTGCTCCTTTATATCAGGCTTTATGATACAAACTTTGACAATCAAATTATTTAGGGCAAAGGGTTAATAAACAGCACTGAGCTCAATGTACACAGCACAATTTCCACAGCAGAATTTAGAGCACTCCAAACCTCCACAGACTAGGATGCCAGGCTTATCAGGTCCAAGCAGGTTTCACAGATGCTGCTCTGTGCGTGGAACTGGGACTACATCAATTTAGCAACCAAGCTGGGGAAAATTGAGGCCTGACATAGAAATCAGAAGGTAACACGACTTTAAAGATGACGACCAATTTTCAGCTGGATGCATTTCCTATGTTGTTTTTTTCAAAATCGTCTACACAACTGTGTTTAAAACTTTAAAAACTTTACACATGTAAACACACGTTTTGTATACTGTACATACAGTACATGCATCAACTGTTTGGGGTCAGAAAGATTTTTGTAACTATTCTGAAAGTAGTTTCTTATGGTCACAAAGGCTTAATTTATTTGATTAAAAATACAGTGAAGACACTAATAATGTAAAATATTTTTATGATTTAGGCTAACCAATCACACACAGTTCTGTTGAGCTTATGAAAGCAATGGCCAATCAGATGTGTTCAGATGAGTCTTCGCTGAAATGCTGGGGTTTTGTTCACTGCGTGTGCTCGCTAAATGAGTTCTGCTCTCATCAGAAACAACAAAGTGCAGAATTGCGTATGAATGTAAGTAAGCTATTCGTTTACAGTGTAAAATGCTTTGGGGATTATAACGGGAGTTTTAGAGAGTGCTTAAAAAACATATTTAATGGCATGATACCCATATCTGGGAAAAAAAAAGAGGTTTTATGTGTAGTTAATAGGTTATTAGGCTATACTTTGCATTATCAACTAACATATTCTATAAAGGTGCAAAATGCATTTACTTACACATATGATCAATCAATCAAGATATGAAATGATAGAGTTCACATGTTTGGAAATATTTAAAAATTGAAAATAAAACATGAACCTATAAGTTATAAGCTATAAATTTCTAACTTGGCTATTTTGTGTCACATAACAAGCATGACCCATCACAACACACACACACACACATATTACCCTTTCAAAAAATATGTGTGCATATTAAATTTGTGCATATTAAATATATTTATTTACAATATTCATTATATGAATAGCAATTATATTTTTGAGGAAGAAGAAGAAATAGACATATTATATACTTAACATATAAATATATATATATGTGTGCGTATATATATTACTGACCTACTGTCCAATTCTTCAATACATATGTCTAACTCTTCAATATTGTTTTGATTTGTTTATAAAACTGCATCACAATAAGCAATATCGCACTCACAAACATGCTGCTGTACTGTACGTGAGCACAGAAGTATGTGTGAAATTGCTTAATTTCAGATATAATAACTGTCAGTGCTATTTCGTGGATTTAGAATGAAGTCATGCTGCAGGTGATGAATGCTGCCCCACACAGATGACTCCGAGCTCAGCCCCACCATGCCAGTGATTATTCTCCCTAATTACATTTGCAGGTGATGGGTGCACAGAATGGCCAACCTCTTCCACCTTTGATATTATCTCACATGGCCATTTCTCATCCTCAGGCACATCAGAGTAATTGCTACTACTATCAGAGAGACGGTGTAATAAAAAGAGTCCTAGATAAGAGTTAAAAACACGCGGACCCTTCACAAGATGTCTGTCACGTAGAGTCAGGGCGAATAAGAACGGATGGATGTGGATCAGATGCACAGATGTAGCGAAAGGGCAGGGGGAGGTTTAATAAGAGCTCAGGAGAGATGGGGGAGAGATGTTATGCTCCGCCGCGATAAGAGAGAAGTGAACGGAGAGAGTGAGAGCGAGGAGGGGGGCAGATGAAAGCTTAAAACAATCAGTGGCGTTAATCTGCAAGATGCAACAGCTGCTCCTGGTGTATTCTGAGGTGGCTGGCCCGGATTGGATCCTTTAGGCTCTTATTAGCCTCGCTCGACCAGGTCTGGCCTGCCTAAATCCAGGTCACACCTCCTAAAAAACAAGATTTCTGACAGTCCCCTCCGACCATCCAGGGTAACGGGGATTATGTGGCTCCAGAAACAATCTTGCCCCTAAACCACCCTTTTAACATCACATTCAGCAGGTTAAGCGAATAGTACTGACTACTAGTCAAAAATCAATGTATTGCACTAATGGGTGGTTTAAAGAGTTTATAAATGACATTTTAAATTCTTCTTTGTAATGAAATGAGCAATGAAAGATCAATTTATAACCATATAGATTTCATAATGTAATCTGTAATCAGTTACAGACTATAATTTGTAAGTAATCTACCCAGCTCTCATTATATTATAATATATTATATTATATTATATTATATTATATTATATTATATTATATTATATTATATTATATTATATATTAATGGTTAAAATTTATATATATATTATTGCTGTAATATGATTCATCACGTCCAAAATAAAAGTTTTTGTTTACAGTGTATATTTATAATTTATATAATATAATTAAACAGCAATATATATATATAATAATATTTTTAGTACATAAACATAATTTTTTATTTTTTTTTTCTGTAACTTTATGTTAAACCTGTAGAACCCAAATTTTTCTACAGTAAATGTAAAATGTAAATTGTAAAATGTTAAATTACTGTAGATTTCACAGATGTTTTTACAATAATCATATACAACACAGGCTTCATGGTATTTACATAAAAAAAAGCTTTGGGTCACATACCCCACATAATATCACATGTGTTATTGTGGTGCTTAGATCAATAAAGCCCTTGACAGATGATCTATGCCAGAGATCCTTCCATCCTAATGAAAGGATAAGCTTCTCCATGTCTAATCCCACTGAGATAGCTATTTCTCCCCAATAATCCCCATAAAACATACTCCGAACATACAATGACAATATATACAATATAGAAGTACCTACAGTATGGCATATATTGTCAATTCTGGAGTGTGTGGTCAGCTAGTTTGCAGTTTCCCAGGTGTCTCTGAAGCCCACACAGACGCACAGCAGTGTGCCCAGAGGAGCCATGGCCTCATTTAGATGGCTGAGGTTCTCATTACTGTATTCACTCTCCCAACTTACACCTGGTGTAAAACAGCGTCGCCCTCGCCTACGCTCCTGAAAGCGACACACTGGCACCTTTGAACACGCAGCGGGCTCTCAAGGGAAGTGCAACTATGATGTCATGTTGATCTGCTGGTGAAATTGCATGCAAGTTTATAAACAGATTGAAATTACAATTATTTAAGAATCATGTTGAGAAAACTGTATTGCAGGGGCGTTCATCCTTTCGCTGCACTACTTCCTGTGGGTGGCAGAGAGGGGGGGCAACAGGGCTGCAGGTGTGATATGGCAGCACTTTTATGAGATTCTGTGTCTCTTCTAAAGCATTAATGAGAGCTGAATCTGTCTCTTGTCTCAGATCTGTCTGGATATTTCTCGACAGATGAATGTGGGCTTAATGGTTGTCAGACGAATTGTTTCCTGGTAAATCCTAGAGATAATAAGGACTGCATATATATAGATATAGATATACCATATAGCGATTTAAAAAAATATTTAAATAGGTATAGGTATAACAGTAGGAATTTGTCATCCAGCACATGATTTATGTATATTTGCACAGCTAGTGGTCAGGACAAATTTACATTAGCACATGTGAAAGCAACAAAAGGGTATTGAAAAAATATATATGCCGCAAATTAACATATTATAGGGACAAAAGAAATTGGAGAAATGACATGTAAATACAGATTATGCAACAAGTAAATACAATCAGTATTTAGAGTCAGAATAATTTTTTTAATATTACCTTTTATATATGTTTTAATATTTTAATATTTTAAAGGGTTAGTTCACCCAGAAATGAAAATCCTGTCATTAATTACTCACCCTCGTGTTATTTCAAGCCCGTAAGAAATTCACATTCATATTTAGAACACAAATTAAACTAAGACCTCCATAGAAAGTCCAGAAACGTTGTAAATACATCTGTAAAACAGAATTTTGCGACACTACAAGAATATTTTTATTTTTTTGTGTCTGCAAAGAAAACATAATGTACTCAAACATTCTTCTCCTCCGAGATATGTCTTCCACCACTTTAGAGAGTAAGACAATCAATAAGCAATCTCCAACATGGTGAAAGATGTAAATCGAGGGAAAATAATGGTTGAGTAATTTATGTTATTTTTGTTTACATTGGACAAAAGAAAGTATTCTCGTGGCGTCCCAAAACTCAGGTTGATCCACTGATGTCACATGGACTGTTTTTCGATGTATTTACTATGTTTCTGGACCTAGGATCATTTTAGTTGTGTTGCTGTCTATAGGGTCAGATAGCTAGTTTGTATAGTGTCACACTTTATATTAAATAGACAATTGCTATGGATTTAGAATGTAATTACACAGCAGGGGGCAGGAAATTAGGCTTTACATATAAATTGTGATTGGTGTCCAGAATGTTACACTTTAAGTGGGCAGTTCCTGAGGAGTTACCATGTACAGTATATACACTGGCATTACAGAGGTGCACCAACTCCACCCACTTTACATATCCCTAAACCTACCCAACTACACCCCCTGATCACCCCTTGTTCCAGTTACTCTTATACATACTGCTGTTACAAAATATAGCTATGTAATCCCTGTTACTACTTAGTGAAGTGAAAAAAGTGTTGTTTCCAATGTCCTGTTACACATTTGTACTTACACACACCATTCTGAGGGTTGTTACATGTGTGTAG
>JAUCMT010000028.1:8237083-8261348 GCA_032357475.1 Enteromius thamalakanensis
CTGCAAGATCGGACAGTTTTTGCAATATTGTCTTTGAATGAGAGGCGGTCATCGAAGAAAACTCCAAGATTTCTTGCCGAAGTTGATGGGGAAATGGATAGTGTATCCAGATGGATGGTGAAATCATGTTGCAGTGTTGGGGATGCAGGGAAAACGAGGAGTTCAGTTTTGCCAGGTTGAGCTGCAGATGGTGATCTTTCATCCAGTCCGAGATGTCCGCCAAACAGCAGTGTGTATAAAAGTATCTCCATCACTGACTAGCTTACCTCATCCTGATTAGATTCAAAATCGTCAAAACACGATCTGCTTGCATGATCTATATTAAGATTTATATTGTTTCTGATCCTTTCGTGTATATTGATTGTTGTCTTTTTGAGCCTGGTAGACCCAGGAAGTCCAGTAACTCATTCAGGACCAACGCTTGGGCTTGCCTTACCGTAATGCACCTAGAACAGGGATTGTCGTAAAAACTGGTCTTTGGCGGGAAGCGCAAACCTAATGTCAGGGAAAGAGTTAAACATCACTACATTTTAAGATTAAGCTTTTCATCTAAAATGAATATTTTATTTGACTTTATTTCAGCTTTATTTTTTTATTAACAAAGCCCGAAAAAATTTAGTAAACAATAACACTACATAATAGTGTCAGACTAAAAACTTCGAGTTTAATTCAAACAGATTTGTATAGTGCTTTTCACAATTAACTTTTGTCCTCAGCAATTTCCTGCAGACCCCCGAGCACCGATTTGCAGACCTCTAATTTGAAACCTCCTGACCCAAACAGTGCCAAACACACTCTTAGAAAGCATGCTGCTGGATTTTGAGACACAGCCAGCACATAAGTAGTAACTTATTGCCAATTATTGTCGATTCATTTCCATCTATAATTTGAGCCACTGAAGTAATTGGCTTGTACAGCATATGTAAGGAATGATGATGATTTAGCTGTAGACGGTCTGCTCGGTGGAAAGAAGCCAAGCAGAATTAAGAGAATGACCGTAATGTTTTGTGCCGGTCATGTGACCCACTCAGGCTTTCAGCTGTGGCTAATGAGTCTCTCTGCTCATGCCACTCACCTCACTGATGATTAAAAATCACATCGCTTTCCCTTTTGGGTGCTTCGTAATAAAGTGCAGAGGATGAGAGGGGGAAAGATGGCTTCCTGAACACACCGCCGAGAGGGACGAACCCTGTCAGAGCCAAGCGTGTATCATTCTTTCCCATAACTAGGCATGTGGTATCGCCGAGGGCACTTACGAGCTTTGTGTGCGGGGCTGGCAGGCTCTAGGTAAACGGTGACACTATTTTACCCTCTCTTTTCTTTACCAGCACTCATGAATAACACATGGCTTGGTCTCCTGAAAAATGCAACATGCTGTGGGCTGTTTGGGAACAGCCTGTCCTTGTCCTTGCTTGTGCATATACCTCCTGCAAGTTGAATCCTGTTCAGGAGGTGACGGGCCACCAGAGTGGACTGCAGGGGATGGAGAATGTATGCACACTGCCAATTTGCAAGCTCATGCATGCATATATGTATTGTACCACTGTTGTTATGTTTCTGTTCGGGGACCATCAGTCACCCTCGGAGTCAGCTTTCATTATCAGAGTGGCAATCGGACATGCACCGATTGGAGGGTGTCTACCGGTTGAGATGGCTTTTGTGGAACGGGACAGATGTCTGTGTTGGTCAGTTGGGCACTTTTCTGCAACATCTGCGCTCTTTCTCTCGTAAAAAACATGCTTTTATATGCTAGAGAAGGCCTTTGCTTTGTTTGTGCACTGTTAGAGTGGCCCAAGGGAATGAGTGAATGCTTATTTAAAAGTGACAGAGGATGGTGGATGGAGTCAGCAGATCTCACAGGCCAACGGGGGGACAAGCGAATCATTTTATAGTCAGTTAGTTAAAAAAATAATTAGCCTTTGGGGGGTGAATTTATTTGTTGGGTTGATAGCATTTTCAACTAAATGTCAAATCTGGTTTGTTATTGGCTTTTGGTTGCAGGCACTTTATTGTTTATTACAATATTTTGTATAAAAAAAGCCATTTTATGAATTTTAATGGAATTATTATTGGAAAAACGTGTCTCTACCTACATTCTTTACAAGTACACTGCAGTTACCAACTGAAATCAACACCAGTGGCAGTCAAAAAAACATCAAGTTTTATTATTTTTTTAATGAAATTAAAATTAACACTTTTTAGCATAGTGTGTGGTTTGTAAAACTTATTTATTTTGCCATTCGCTTCACATAACCAGGATCTTCAATATAACTTTCCTGAGACTGTAAACTTGCTCAGACGCTCAGTAGTACAGAATTGCACAAATCATTATAAAACAGATCAAAGCCTTGTAGAAGCAAGCTATATTTTCATGTTTGCTTCAGAAAATACATTTCTACCTCATGTTTGCTTTTGCTAACATATGTTTAATGTAGGTGGTACATTTTTTAAATGCTATAAAGCATTAGCCACTCACCTAAGTTCTGAATTGCCACAATTTGTACAACAACCAATTAATATATTGATATTTATCTTGTGTTTCTGATGGGGCTCACTGGAGATTTCTCTTTAAAAGTGCCACTTTTAAATCAGAGTTTCCTTCTATATCGAAAGATATTAAGTTAGTCACCTAGCTTTGTTTTAGCTTAGCAACATGCTAAGAGATCAGGGTCTCTTATTTAAAAGGTCAGCAATTAATAAACCAATATTTAGCCAAACTATGAGCATTGTCCAAAAATTGTGGAAAGTTATTTTTAGCATACAATTAGCTGTACGTTTTTTGAGCAAGGCTAGCCAGTCTGTTTAAAGGGTTACTCCACCCCAAAATTAAAGTTTTGAAATTATTTCTTCATATCACACATTTAAGCTGACCTTTAAAAAAACTAAATGGCATACACTATCCACCTTCACAGTACCAACATCAATAAATTATTGCTACAGAATTTTCATATCTGATAATTCCATGTAAGTTTTGGGATCATTATTTTTTGGCAGCGGCTATTTACACAGTGCACATAGCATTTTCCGATATTTATACCACTTATTGCAAAGTGACGATTATTTGCACCTCAGTACTGAAGTGCATTATAAAACAGAATGCAACCTATTGAGTGTAAATGTTTATTTTAATTCAGATTATTAAATAGATGCCATCCTTGACACCTTTACTGGGAAAATAAAGCCCTCCCTAACCCTATCCAATACTTTATTTTCAACTTTTGTATTACTACTTTCATTTTTAATAAAAATAAATGCTTTTCTGATGTTATCTGAAATTTTAAAAGGGAAGGGGGCGCTGAGAGGGGGTCTCGCCCAGGGAGTAATTCAATGTAAAACAACGTCGTTCATATTTTTCTGCACCTTGACAGTGGCAATTGTTTGGCAGTCAATGGGACAGTCACAAGCCTTTCGGTTTTCATCCAAAATATCTTAAATTGTGTTCCGAGGACAAACAAAGCTTTTACAGATTTGAAACGACGCAGAGGTTAGTGATTAATGACAAAATTTTCATTTTGCAGTGGAGTAACCCTTTCATTTGCATAGTAAGGATTCGTATTTGTGCTAAAAAGAATGACAGTAAACTAATTACCATTGGCCCTGGTTAAAGTGGACTAAAAGTAGTTAGTGAATGGGATGCAAAAATACCGTGGCAAAACAATAATTGCCTTTATTGATTCACCACTAAAAATCTCAAATGTGGAGAAGGTTTAAACAGGAATGTGGCAGATTGTGTTGGATGGAGGAGTGTTGAAGTTGGTTATGGTCAGGTTGGGTGCCCAGACCGACAGATGACCACTTCAGTTTCTGAAGTGATTCACTTACTGTCCATAGACAGACCCGCACCATTTGTCCCAGCATGAAAGATATGAATATTCATAGACAGGAGATGAGCATGAGTTTAACTAACAAAGAAAATGGAGCACTCTGCACTCTGAATCTCACCAATAACATGACATTTCAATGAATATTTATAAGTAATTATCACAAGTCATTGCATTTATAAAGGTCTGCCAAGGGACGTGAAGCCAGGACTCGTTAATACTGCAGAAATGCTGCAGAGGTCATATCATAAATTTGGATCCATTGCTGAATTTATTTATTTGGAATCAATTTCATGCTTTACATTCTATGAGTTCATTTGCAGCCCACGGCAGGTAAGATTACACCTTATAATTGAGGTGTTAATCGAAAAATTCATCGACAAAGTGTTTAAGAGATAAGAGGGGAAGATATCGCGGCTGTCAGATTGGTGATTAATTTGTGGACAACGGTGTGCGTTATTACCGAAGTGCATTTATATTTCACAGAGATGAGAATATGAGTGGCATTTATGCTTGTATGTGTGTGAGAGGCTCAGTAGCAGCCGCTGGTGAGAGTCTGCAGCCCGTAGGAGCTCACCCTTTGATGTAGGAAACTCAAAGGGCCCCCTGAGGCAGCTGCCATAGGGCAGGGGTCGCATTTTTAATCTGTCAATCACCTCTGGGGTTTTATGGGTAAGTTTTCCTGCCAAGCCACATAGCGGGGAATGTAGCATTCTGCCGTTTTCTCCCAGTGTAAAGGGTATAGGCATAGAACAGAGAAGGGGGCAGAGTTCACGGTGTTTTCCGTTAACACTGACGCTTAGTAAGGTCAGCACCACCAGCCATTGTTGAATTTGGCTGTCTGCAAAGTTAAAGCAGTGGCTTCCCCCTTGGATTTTGTTTTGCGAGACTTTAAAGTTGTGTACCAAAAGTGAGCATCATGGTGTGTTGAAAGTTTGTGTTTCTGAGTTTTGAAGTTGTATTTATGATGGTAGGCACGTTCAAAGCACTTTGATTTGGATGTTGATGTAACATTTAAACCCTACGATGACTGAATTAGAATGAGAATAGTTTATAGTTAATTCAGTTTGTTTTGGTTCTAACTTATTATCTTACTATTATCATGATTTTAAAGTTGTATTTTATACATGCTACTTAGCTAGTTTTATTGGAAAGCTAATAATAGTTCATTTTAACAAGCTTAATGTCAACTACAGGTGCTGACTAATGGTCCTTGCACACTGAGTCTGAAATATTTGTATGCATTTTTCCATAATGCCTGCAACGGATGGAAAATGACATAAATAAACACGTGAATGACACAACGTGTCATTTTTCAATTTGCTAAAATTTCAGAAGAAATATTCGGACTCAGTGCACAATGGACATAGCACACCCCCAAATCATTATCTCCATGCTCAAACTAAATCCTTTAAAAGATCTTACAATTTTCAAAGAAAATCACACATTTTCCACTTGTAATCATTCATTTATGTTGACATTTATGTGTGTTCAGCTGACTAATACAAACTCATAACAGTATTTTTTGTGGAGAGGCAAAAAAGTAATTATACAGTAAGTGAGAGCAGCATATCATTAATTTTGAAAGTAGTTCAGTCTATTCAAAATGTTACTGATTTACAGTTTGTGTGTGTGTGTGTGTGTGTGTGTGTGTGTTTTGTGCTTTATAAGACATTTGTTGAAAGGCACTGTGATAAGCTGATTGTTTGGTTAGCAACATGCTAACATCAAACTGTTGTAAAAAAAATAGTCTTCAAGTGAAATGTTGATTTTAGTGTAGCTTTAAAGGGAAACTTCAGATTCTGTCATTAATTACTTACCCTTGCATCACTACAAACATGTAAGACCTCTGTTCATCATCATCAGTTATTTTGTATGAAATCCGAAACCCTTCTGACCCTGCAGCTCACTCGATTTTAGAGCAGACCCATAGTCATGTCATGCCTCTTTTCTGTGGTCAATTATTCAGCTGTATTTAAATGTGAATGCGTTGTCATGAAAACACTTTATAATTGATAAGATGAGAAAGCCAAGGCATTACGTACAGGAAAGAGCACAGGAGATTTGAGGACAGGAGCTGCGAGAAAGTGAAGATAAGAGGCCTCATTCAGCTCTGACTCACAATTCCCAAGTTCCTCAAAGAAGATCCATGAATAAACAGCTCGCACAGGGGAGGGGATGAAAACATACCAAACAAACACAACACAGCATACAGCTAACACTTTTCTCAATCTCCCATAGTTCTCAGGGATGATTTCCGCCAGCCTCCCAATGATGTGGTGGTGGCAGCAGGAGAGCCCGCTGTGCTGGAGTGCGTCCCTCCCAGGGGTCACCCCGAGCCCACCGTTTCCTGGAAGAGGAACAATGTTCGTGTCAATGACAAGGACGGCAGGATCTCTGTGAGTCAATAGCAGAAAGTGCCATGTTGGTACAGGAGTGATGATTAGGTTGTGGTGCAGCAGTGACATCACTCTACCCCTCTGCAGCCAGCATCGATTGAAACATAAATCAGTGCACTTGCTCACGTCCTGTTTTCCACCAACATGACATCACTGCCAAATGCAAATGATCTTAATGAAAGGTGCACTTACCATTATTCTATGTTTGTGCTGAGCTGGTTATCAGTGTTGTTATAGCTAAAATGGAAACTTTTTTGTAAAAAAAATAAATAAATCAAAAATATGAATACTTAAATGTTGCTTTTAAATGCTAAAATGAATAAACCAGCCAAAATACCAGGGCTGTGTTTCATAAAAGCATCGTAAGATTAAAGGGTTAGTTCACCCAAAAATGAAAATTCGGTCATTAATTACCCACCTTTAATATTAGTCCAAATCTGTAAGACCTTCGTTCATCTTTAGGATACAAATTAATATATTTTTGATCAAATCTGACTCTCTGTAGAAAGCAATACAACTGCTATATTCTTAGATCCAGAAATGTAGTAAATACATCTGTATAAATAGTCCATGTGACATCAGTGGCTCAACCATAATTTTATAAAGCTACAAGAATTTTTTTTTTTCAGAGCGTAAACAATGCTGATTAGTTGTTTACGTTCAGAGGATACTCTCCAAAATGGTGGAAGATGAAGAACTGTCGGATAAATTATGTTATTATCGTTTTTTTTGCACAAAAAAAGTATTATCATAGCTTCATGAAATTTCATTTGAACCACTGATGTCACATGGACTATTTTACTGATGCCCTTACTATGTTTTGGACCTAATACAATACGTTTGCTGTCTATGGAGGGTCAGAGAACTCTCTATTATTAAATTCCTTCATTTGTTTTTCAAAGACAAACAAAGGTCTTATAGGTTTGGAACGACATGAGGGTGAGTAATTAATTACAGAATTAGACTTTTTGAGTGAAATAAGCCTTTAAGTACAATAAACTCACTAAAGTCAACCCATTAAAATCCTAATATAAGCATATATATAATATATATATATATATTATCCATTTATTAATGGATAATATAATGTTAATCCAGCTAACAAGAAATGTTCTGATAAGATTCTTTCAAAGTTATGAAGAAACGTTCTTCCAGTAATATTAATGGAAGATCTTTAATATTCTCAAAATGTTAGCACAAAAACATGTTTAAATTCCTTCCATAGTTTCATCTGAGTTGTTTCAGAGTGTTCACATCATATTTGCTTATTCTTTTAATGTTTAAATAACCAAGAAAAGCAATATTTTAAGTATCTCAAAGTGTGGACATTTTGAACGTTCAGAAATAGCATTTTCACAACCCAATGAAAACATTTTTAGAAACTTTTTAAAGAGAGATACATGCACCTTAAACTGATGAAGATACTAGATACTGAAAAAAGTAATTTTAAGAATCGAATCAGGTTGTACAATTATATTGTGAAGTCTTTGATTTTTGTTTTCTTCAGATGCGTGGTGGAAAGCTGATGATTTCTCACACCCGAAAAAGTGACGCAGGCATGTACGTGTGCGTAGGCACCAACATGGTGGGTGAGAGAGACAGCGATCCAGCCGAACTGGTTGTGTTTGGTAAGTCCAATTTCCTGGCTCAAGTTTTTGCTTTCACAAAGGAGTGGAAAATAATCACTGTGTGATATATGTGTGTGATTGTGGGAGCAGAGAGGCCAGTGTTCATCCGCAGACCTGTGAATCAGATCGTTTTGGCTGAGGAGACTGTTGATTTCTTGTGCGAGGTTCATGGAGACCCGGCTCCGACTGTCCGCTGGAACAGAGACGAAGGAGAACTACCGCGGGGAAGGCAAGACTCTGCCTACAAACCTTTGCTGTTACGGCAGCTTTATGGATTTCAATTGCCAGTTAAATGACATTTATGTAGTGACAGATTAGAAATTCAGTTTCCTATTTCCGTTTTAGTTGAATTAGAGAAGCAAAAAGCTCATTAAACCAATAAACCACTAACTGAGGAACATTGTTTATTGCTTAATACAGCATTATACAACAAAACCTTAAAGGGATAGTTTACACAAAAATGAAAATTCTGTCATTTACTCACCCTCATGCTGTTGCAAACCTTTGTTTTTGTTCATCTTTGCAGCACAAATGAAGGTATTTTTAATGAAACCTGAGAGATTTCTGGCCCTTCACTGAAAGTCTATTAAACCAAAACCCTGACATTTCAAGAAGTTCATGAAGATATTAAGTCAGCCTGATTGTGCTTCTGTTTAACAAATTTAATAAGCTCAACTGTGTAAATGTGTGCTGATCAATGTTTATACTGTAAGATGCACAGATTTAACATTTAGGTTATGAACGTAACCCACGTTCCCTGATGGAGGGAACGGAGACGTTACATATGGGAACTTTCCAGAGAGACCAATTGCCTTTGAGCTTTATTCAAAAGTCCAGTGAATATTGGTGTGCACTTGATTGTGCTCAGGTGCACCTCATCACTGTGTCAGTATAAGGGCACGAGCGCAGTGCACATGCAGGTTTTCCCTGAAGAGCCGAGCCGGCGTCAGTGCAACCTCAGAGCCGTGGCCCGAAAGTGTAATTTCCTTCAGGGAACGTGGGTTACGTTTGTAACCTAGACGTTACCCTTTCAGTCGAATCACTTCGACGTTACATTTGGGAACACCCATGGAACAGGCCACGACCCTTGAGTCTGGAAGTAACCTACCTAACCCCCTGGGGCCCAGAATAAGGGGGCCCACAGGGCTGCCAGTTGTACTGAAGCAGGTGGTTGGGGAGCGGAGCACATGACTAAATCCATAGTTTCTAAACCATGACCTCATCTCGGCTGGAGGGACAGGCTTGATTGCGTCCTTTGCCAGTAGTCCTTTGACTCCGCACGCAGGATGGCAGCATCACTGTCTGGGCGGACAATGATTTAGTGGATGCAGCAATAGCTGGGAGGGGGCCTGGCAAACTGCATCGCATAGCCGAGGCGTACCGTATGTATCAACCACCCAGCCAGGTCACTAGGGGAATCAAGGGAATGTTGACCGCCATGCCAGCGGAGGGGCAACCTGTAGGGGGACAGGGGCAGGGACTGATCCCAGAAGGCTGAATGTCCTGGGGAAAAGTCTGGCTGCGTTGAGCAGCGCTTTACTATCCTCCCTGGATCCCATGCTGGCGACACAGTGCTCCATGTCAGCATCTGAGGAGACAAAAAATATTGGTCAGATGGGATCCTCGAGGCACTGGGCCCAGAGGTGTGAGAACTTGCTCTTCCTGAGATAACACCAACCCGTGGGCCGACAACAGCTGAGCCACAAGCTCCCGGCCCTCCTACGGTAGTGGGGACGGAGATGTCATCATCCCCTGAAAAACAACCCCCAACATCTCCGGGCTGCCCATGTCAGGGATGCTTTGTGGAGCTGCGGGTGTTCCTGGCCGGTCTCATTGCTGCGGACGGCACCCCTCGCCCGCGGGCAGCTCGACGACGGGCCGCTGGTGTAGCATCGTGTGCCTCAGCGTGGGTTGGAGCAGGAGGTCTGGGCGGCAGCCCCCTCCGGGAGGACCATGGAACTATGTGGTGTAGCAAAAGTCCACAGGGCTTCTACACCCGTCGGAACATTCTGTAAAGACACCTGGAGGTCTGCCAGGCGCTTCAGTGTGGCAGT
This sequence comes from Enteromius thamalakanensis, assembly GCA_032357475.1. Taxonomy (NCBI): domain Eukaryota; kingdom Metazoa; phylum Chordata; class Actinopteri; order Cypriniformes; family Cyprinidae; genus Enteromius; species Enteromius thamalakanensis. Next base: position 8,246,986 of record JAUCMT010000028.1, read on the forward strand.
TGAAAATCTATTGCGGTTTAACAAGCTGGCGCGGGAAGGACGCGAGGTCTTAACCCAGACACATGAGGCAGCGATCGTGTCCGTCTACAGAGGTGAGGAAACTCCCGCACCCAGAAACATCGGATAGACATTCCAGAGAAAGCTTCACCAACTGCAAAAATGTGCTATTTTTTCCTGGATTGCTCAGGGAAGAGCTTTCGCGGCAACTCCGTGCACTCAATAGGTCTTTGCTAGCTGGAATGCAAAAAGTTGTCACAGCCTGCTTTGAAAAAAGCCACCAACTCGTAGGATCCGCTGACAGCCGCCCAGTAAATGCTGGCAGGTGAGAGAGCAAAAGATCGCAATCATGTGCACGCCAATATTCATTGGCCTTTTGTATAAAGCTCAAAGGCAATTGTCTCTCTGGGGAGTTCCCATATGTAACGTCAAAGTGATTCGACTAAAAAGGTAACTTAGGCTTTTATTTATATAAAGTAGTGCTGTACAATATTGACTAAATGCTTTAAACTTAAAAAAATATTAAAGCATATTTAAAAAGGTCTTAATGGCTCTTAAAAGGTCTTAAAAAGGTCTTAAAAATCATATTAACAAACATACTTTTCAAATTTTTTTGGCTCTAAAATGTTGGAAGCACTTGCGAATGCAATGTGCATTTCACATTTGCAATATATTTACATATTTTGAAGCCCTAATATAATGTGATTGCGTCTCATCTAAAGAAAGTTGTGGGTATGGATTGCTTTTACAGTGTCTTTTTGTATTTTTTGATACATGAAAGGTTAGGACAAAAACAGTTAGTTAATTTTACAGATTTATGTGTTTTCCCATTTAAATAAATTGCTGTAGCTGACTAGAAAGATGACCATCAAGTGAACTGACTTGAATATAGATCCCATTTCCATTCTCTTCCCAAATAGTCTCCTTTCTACTGTCAAATAAAAAAGTGGCAAAAGCCCCAAGAATAAAATATAATTAGTGTTTCCTAGAGTTAGGGACACAGTACAGTGGCATATTTGATAGAGTCACACAGAAATGTCCTCTCATAGAGTAGAAGGATGTAGACAGGCTGTAGGAGGAATGTGCGATGACTGTTCAATCTGATCTCCTCACGGACAACCACTGTCTCTTTTCACCTTCTCGGCCGAGTAGATTTGAGATCCGCGGTGACAACAGCCTGCGTCTGGTAAGGGTCAGAGCAGAGGATGAGGGCACTTACACGTGTGTCACAGAAAACAGCGTGGGCAAAACCGAAGCCTCCGCCATGCTGCAGGTCCACGGTAAGATGCGCAGGCATGCGTCCTTTTACACAACACACATCACAGCGTACATGAAATATGAATCACAAAGAAGCAAGCTGATATTCTTAGCTTCTTGCATATGTTGCCACTCATTTCCATTAAACAGACCTCACCGAAGCCATTTGAACCTGTCAGACGCAATCAGTCTGATCTATGTGATGTCACAAGAAAGGATTTATCAGCTCCTCTGTTGCTGCTTAAATGTTAGCTCAGTTCTAGCACATTGCCTCATTGCCTAGATAGCCAGCTGACTTCTAAAGCCCAAATATAATACTCAATTCTGATGCAAACACTCTGCATATGCATTCAGTCGAACACATAACCTTTCAAAATATTCAATACAGGTGTTTGACAGATGCACTAGAAAGATTCATTGCTATCCAGTGTCTTCCCTATTTCTTTCCAGAGGTTAATAGAAACAAAAATGTCTATCTCAGTTTGTTTCATTTGATTTGGTTGTATCTTTTAACTGACTCACGACAGCACTCGGGCCAGTGTTGTCACATTGTGGACAAACTTTTTTTTACCTGTTGTAGGTCACGCACAGATCATGAAAGATTAGAAAAATCGAACTGTACTTACACTGTAAAAAATGACTGTGATTTGAACGGTAAAGAACTAATAATGCTACGGTAAAAACCTGTTAAATGGTTGGTGATAAATTTCTGTACAATTTACAGGGAAAAACCGTACATTGACATTCCCAGTTTTTTCTTTCAAATATTTCTTTTTAGTTTGTTCTTAGCAGTTGTTTATTAGGGTTGCATGTGACATGTAATGTTGTTAAGTTCATGTTTACTGCATATTTCAGTTGAATGAGTCTCACCATGATGGTGTGCTTGTGTGAATGACACTGAGCACTTTCTATATGTTTATATTTAAAAGCTGTTTGTGATGGGCTTTGGTTTATCATGTGACTTTCTTATCCCCACCTACATTCAGTGGTGGTTATCAGTGTATTTCCAAAGTACAAAACAGATTTCAGTACTTTAATAGGTTGGTATATTAACATTATATCAGTTAATAAAATTACGGTACTTAACTGTAAATTTAACTTAAAACCGTAAAACCTATAATGTTGTTACCATATTTTTTACAGCTGAATTCCAGCAACCACAGCTGCCAGTTTTGTACTGTAAAGTTAATGGAATTTATTTACAGTGTACAGTATGTGCATACTGTAGTGACAGCTAAATGAAGCTTTGTGATGCATTAAAGCTTTTCTCGCAACTGTATCGCAAAAGGGTTAATTACGCAAAGCTTTACAATACAGTGTACAGTGTGATTATAGCAATGTATAGCACTTACTAAACTGCCAATGGTTCCACTTTGTTTTCCTGCAACTGGTTCTACTTTTTGAATTTTGTTGTATTATTTTATTTTATTTCATAATATCATAGACTTCCTCAAAGTGATTTTACTTTGCTGCAGTACACTGGCATGCATTAAATGAAATGTCTTTTAAAGTACACCGATTTGCTTATAACTATAGGCAAGATTATTGTGGGTGTCACATAAAAACCACGATACTGGAAAATCACATTGGGATTCAATCTTTTTGAATTAGATACTGAATCAAGCTCAAATACAATTCTTATGTTTCTGAGCGTTGTTTAGAACATCACATCAGTACTATGGTGATTATAACATTTACGCAATGCTCACTGTGCATATACCTAAGAGTACACATAAAACCAAAGTAATTATGTTTTAAGGCAGCATCCTGTCTGATTTAGGCACAATACAAATAGCAAAAGCCTTGACCTACTGTAAATGAGCTTTTGCATTTTAGCATTTTGCTAAGCTACAAACAAGACTGCAATAAGTGCAAAATGCACCAACATTGGGTACTTTTTTATGCGACTGAACTATTTTTCTTGATTCTTTTGTTAAATGAAATACACTTTTCAGTTTTTATCTGAGCTTATGTCAAAAGTCTGTCATCATTTACTCATCCTCGTGTTGTCCCAAGACTCTTTTATTATGTGGAACTTAAAAATAAATGCAAAAAGTCAATGGTGGACCAAATGTTTTTTTGGATTGTTGCAATGTACTAATAAAAAAACATTATTACAAAGATCTCCTTTTGTGTTCCACTAAAAACAGAAACTCATACCGGTTTGGAGACGCATGAGGGGGAAAAAATTATTGTAGGTGTTCTTACTTAGATCGCTTCAGAACAGAGCAACTATGTGGAGCTTACATTAAAGCGTGTGGATTACTGTATTTGACAGCTGTTATAGAGAGATGGTGCTTTAGCAAACTGCCGGAATGCAGAGGCAGTGTTAATAGAATGTGGGAAAGAGTGTGTGTAGAAATGAGGAAGAGAACGAGTGAGTGAGAGAGAGAACTGGATGGGAATCTAACTGGCACAAGCCGGGGGAAGCAGCTGTAGCAGACCTGATTCAATTCATCCTCCAGTTATTTTGCCAGTCTGAATTAAGATGAAACCAAGCAGCTCTGCCTCCATCTCCTTCCTACTGCCTCCTTTTTCTGCCTCACTCTCTCTCTCTTTCTCTCTCTCTCTCCATTTTCTGACTCAGGGCCATTTTCTTGATGTTTCATTTGTGAATTTTCTGTCTCATTTGCCTTGATGTTTTGTTGCCCTTCATCATTTCATCCTTACCAACCTTTCCTTCCTCTTCACTGCATGCTGCCACATTTCAGAAGGTGGCACAGACAGGCGGTTTTAAAGTCTGCTGCTTTGCATTGTGGGTATGATTGAAAAGAGTGTAAATGCTTCAAAAAGATATTTCAAGTCATTACTGTGATACCGCTTTTAGATTAATGCGGATTTCAGAGCTTGTGAAATACGATGTTTAAAGCCGCTGATTAATACTAGTAATTCTAAAACATGAACATTTACACTTAAAAAAAAGACAGGAATCACAAGCAAGTTGTACATTTATATTCGTACATTTAGCTGCCACTTTTATACAAAACAACAGTTTACAGTGCTACAGTGTACTAAATACAGTTGCTGTACCAGCCTCTCAGATTTTTAAAAACATGCTGTAATAATAATTAGAGTTAAGAATAGAAGCCTTTAGAATGTGACTTATTAATTAGTGCACATCATTTACTACATGTCAGTGACATTAGTTTGAATCTGACCTGTGGCTTTGACTAATCCTGTTTTCACATGCCTTCACATTTTCTGTCCTCTCTCTTACTACTCTTACTATCTCCAACTAAGCAAGACTCTGTTGTTCTATTTGATAATGTTTTGATAATGTAATGTGATTTGCTACAATCGGTATTGTTAAAAGCGTTATATACATAAAAGTGACTTGACTTGACTTGGAAGGGTTCAAATAAATATTTGTATTACAGCTTTTGGTTAAACAACCATAGTGGTCCCATACTGTAGTTTTTAAGGTAGCTTTGCAGGTAGGTTTTTTGGATCTTGGAGACGTTGCTACAGTTCTTCTGGATTGAGTCTGTCTCAGTTTGTTCTGTTACTTCATGTGATTCCAGAAAGACTGGGTGATAATCAGACCAGATCTCTGTGTGGAGCACCGGCTGTTGTCAGACTCTTTGTGCACATAATAATCTCACTGCATTATTACAATTAATGACAAAATTAAAAGTTCCAACTGACACGCTACCACAAAAGATTGAAATAACAGACTTAAAACCATTTGTTCTGGTGAAAATACTAGTGGCCTTACACTTATGCACAGTACTATATATATATATATATATATATATAAAGTGAGGTCAATAAGTATTTTATCATTCTGTTATTTTGCAAGTTCTCTTATTTAGAAATCATGGAGGGGTCTACAATTTTCAGCATAAGTGCATTTCCACTGTGAGAGACAGAATCTATAAAGAAAAATCCGGAAATCACATTGTATGATTTTTTTTAATATTTGGTACAGAAGCCTTTGTTAACAATTACAGAGGTCAAACGGTTCTTGTAGATCTTCACCAGGTTTGTGCACACTGCAGGAGGGATTTTGGCCCACTCCTCTGTATAGTTTTTCTCTAGATCAGTCAGGTTTCGGGGCTGTGGCTGAGCAACACAGAGTTTCAGCTCCCTCCAAACATTTTCAATTGGAATTAAGTCTGGAGACTGGCTAGGCCACCTTGGAACCTTGATATGCTTCCTACGGAGCCACTTCTTGGATTTCCTGGCTGTGTGCTTTGGGTTATTGTAATGTTGGAAGACCCAGCCAAGATGCATCTTTAATGCTCTGACTGAGGGAAGGAGGTTTTTGCCACAATACATATGGCCAACAAGTTCTATCCTGGTCTCATCAGACCAGAGAATCTTATTTCTCACCATCTTGGAGTCCTTCAAGTGTTTTTTAGCAAAATCCATGCGTGCTTTCAAGTGTCTTGCACTGAAGAGAGGCTTTAGTCGAGCTACAACTTTCACAGTGATCTTTGAATTCTTCTTTACCTCTTCTTTGCCGATCGGCTCAGTTTGGCTGGTTGTGGTCGTCCAAAACATCTTTCATTTAAGGATTATGGAGGCCACTGTGCTCTCAGGAACCTTAAGTGCAGCAGATTTGTTTTTGTAACCTTGGCTAGATCTGTGCCTTGCCACAATTCTGTCTCTGAGCTCGTCAGGCAGTTTCTCTGACCTCATAATTCTCATTTGCTCTGACATGTACTGTGAGCTATAAGGTATTATATAGACAGGTGTGTGGTTTTCCTAATCAAGTCCATTCAGTATAATCAAACACAGCTGGACTCAAATGAAGGTGTAGAACCATCTCAAGCATGATCAGAAGAAATGGACAGCACCTGAGTTAATTATATGAGGGTCACAGCAATACTTAGAATACTTAAGACATATGTGATATTTCAGTTTGTTTTTTTTATAAATCTGTAAAAATGTCAACAATTCTGTGTTTTTCTGTCAATATGGGGTGCTGTGTGCACATTAATGAGGAAAAATATTTACTTAAAGGATTTTAGCAAATGGCTGCGATTATAACAAAGAGTGAAAAATTTAAGAGGGTACCCACTGTATATATATATATATATATATATATATATATACTGTATATACTCTAAATTGTCAAAAGTATTGGGTCACCCCCTTCCGTTGAACAGATCTGACTCATTTTAGACACATCTAAAAATGTTGCAGCAGAGATGGAAATACAATTAGTAAACAAATTAATTACGTTTCTATCGTTGTTGCTACAGTTTTGGAATGGCCTTTTTCTGTTTTAAAGGAGGTGTCCCAATACTTTTCTCATGCATCACATATGACATGAGCCAGTATCGTCTCTCAGTGGAACTGCTACTGTCATAAAAATCAGGATTTCACTTTCCACGTTTTGGTTTTGGTGGATTAACGCAAGAAATATTCCACATATGTGACTGTAATTCTTACAGATTTACTTCTGTATTACGCAGCCTTATTATGCAAAGGTTTCCAGCCACCAGTAAGTAACTAGTTTCATCTACTCTTCACAGCAGTATTTACTTACATTGGCACTTGGTGAGTTTTAGATTTGGACCCTGTGTGTGCTGCAGATATTCAGTCCCATATGTAAATAAACAGTAACAGAAGTTTGAATAAAATAGTTATGTATTCAGGTCTGTTGCAGTCACTTCCTGTCTGATGTTCTGAGAACACCTGTGCTCATGTGAGATTGACAGGGCCCGTGTCTATCAGGGGAACGCTGTCTTCTCTGATCCCCTCAGCAGATGTTTGCTGCCTTCTAGCCTAACATTGTCCCAACTTACCAGGGAGCAAAGCCACGGCATCAGTGACTTAACATGCTGAAGATTACGACTGACCACACACATCTGCTGTTTTTACACTCATCAGACAAGCGCGCACACGATGAGCGTCCATGTGCATAAGAGCTTTTACCAAGCCCAACAAAATACCCACAGGATGAGTCATGAGTCAAATGCATCCTCGTTCAGTGGATCATCTCAAACGTGTCCTGTATTAAAAATGGGAAATGGTGCAGTTTAATTCTGTGGCTTTTAAAGGGGCATTCATGCCAAAATTAAAACTCATAATTTATTTACCCTCATATGGAAGCTCTTTGTGCCATGAGATTACAAAATGTGAAAATTAATTTGTGAGTTTTTATCTATAGAAGACCCGTTTCTGCCACTGAATAAAGATAAAAAAAGGTAATTGCAACTATTTTTTATCTCAAAAATGCACAATTTTGACTTAAAAGAATATAAAAGAATTGTTAATGTTTTACAACTCTTTATAGTTTATAACTCACAACTGCGAGTTTATATCTCACACTTCTGAGGAAAAGAAATCTGAAACGCATGTTTATATGCACAATTTGGGAGGAAAAAGGTCTAGTTTCTATTTAACAATTTTGACCTTATTTCTCGCAACTGCGAGTTAATGTCATACAGTTCTGAGAAAACCTTTTAAATTGAGAGATAAAAAGTTTAATTTTTTTATTTTTTATTCAGAAACAGGCTTCCATATTTACCTCACAATTCATAATTGCAAGTAATATATGCATAATGGTGAGTTATAAACAAATAAACTCATAATTCTGAGAATAAGTATGAGGTGGAAAATTGTTATTGCAAGAAAAACGTTTGTGAAAAAGAAATGAACAAACTTCTTGACGAACAAACTCGTAATTGCATGAAAGTCAAAATTCAGAGATCACATCTGAATTGATTTCTCTGAATTACAAGTTTATCTTGCAAAACTGACTTTCTTTTTTGAATTTAATTCTGAATTGTGAGGTAAAGTCACATTACTTTCCCAATCCTGCCCCCTCTCTTTCTCTCTCACTTCCCTCTTTGTAATGACAAAAAAAGTTGAAAAGTATTTCCGAGAGTCCGAAACAACATTTTCATTAGATCACATTGACTTCCATTGAACACTTAAAACTAAAGATTCCAAAACGATTCTTAAAAGAACCTTAAAGAACATTTAAATAATGTAAACAAACTTTTTTTCCACAATAGAGAATGATTTGTTGAATAGAAAAGCTTGTTAAGATTGCTTCATTAAATCATTAATGCTAAAAAAAAAAGATATTTAGGCCTTTTTTTTTTAAGTCAAAGAATATTTTTTTAAAATATTGTCTGTCCCTTTAAGGCTCCAGAAGTTCTATTCTACTCGGAAGCATTTCTTTAACTCATTATTTCAATCCCTAAAGCTGACATGCATACATGCAAGTCAATCTGTCTCATGGGAGTTGTCACCTGCAGAAGTGAGCAGTAGTTCCGTCAGCCCCGAGCCACTTCTCCCCACACTATTATTCTCCTCCGGTTTATATGATCTTTGTCGGCTTCTCGTCATGAGTTGTTATTTGTGTGGGAGCTTGTAGCCCCATCAGAAAAAAAAGTGAAAATAGAGAAACAACACGGATGAGTCAGATCTTGTGCTTTCTCCCTGTCTGCCTTTCACGCTCTCATACGCCTTCTCTCACTTGAGTCTGGTGTACAAACCTACTGTGAAGTTTCTGAACAGCAGGGTAGCGGTCTGGTTATCTAAAGAAAGACACACAGCCTTGAGCCCAGCGCCTTAATGAAAAGTGGGCGGGAAATGGCTGCGGGATAACATTGATAACATGGTTCCGTTTGGCTTTCAGAGCGATAAACCGAGTAGTAACCACCGCAAACATTGCAGCTGAAAACAGATGTTTTTCAATATCGTGCATCCGACGCTATCCCAGTGTAAGCTACAGACTCCGGCATCAGAATCTCAACTAATTACTTGCTTTAATCTGGGCTGAGTGGAGACTGTATGTTTTAAATCTGACAGCTCTCACGCTAATGTGGAAATCACAGAGCTGATGAGCCTCAGAGGACAGCACTTAACTGATAAGTGATTTAAAATACTGAGAAATCCACTTCATGTTGAAGTGTAGGCGAGTGTAGATGGTGTTTAGTGAGGGTTAAATTCAATCAAACCAAGTTCAACTACAAGTATTTGTTGTCTGAGCCATCTATAGCAGAGATGACTTGCAAATTCTGTCTCTTCAACATCTCAGTTGTTTCTAGAGCTAGGAGATTTAGAGGAGAACAGATGGAAAGGTGAGAGCACGAAAAAGCCAGACATCTCAGTAAAGTGCACCAAGTTTCAAAAGTTCTGCTGCATCTTTCTGGATTGAAAACTGATTTTTGGGTGTTGGTGTTTTCAGCTGATCAGCATTAGTTTCTTTAGTGAATCAGGTGCAGACATAACAGAGACAGTGTATGCAAATAATTGACTCCCCCTGAGACGTTTGCTTGAGTCTCCTACTTCTCAGATGTTTCTCTTGAGAAAAATAGTAGTTTTTAGAATGCTTCTATGCAGTGCCAATAACTCTGCTCTAATTTGCAGAGAAGCCAAAGTCTTATTTGTTTCCAAAACCTTTCTTAAAACATGGAAGTTTGTGTTTATTGATTAAATCTCATTGAGTTGATAGATATGGTGTACTGTACTTGTTGGGTCCAGCTTGTCAAGTCGAGTCACTTCTACTGTATTGATATAGAGCTTTTAACAATACAGCATAGCACTGAACATTATCAAGTAGGAGAACAGAGTGATGGTAATGTATAATGACGAGAATTAACTATTTATTTATCAAATACAGAGATGGTCTCTGTGGTCAAGACGATGATAATCACTAGAAATCAGTGTCCTCAACTAAGCAAGCCAGACAGCGGCAAGGAGCCAATGGGAGAGAATGGGGGGGAAAAAACTTGGGAGAACCAGGCTTAGTTGGGGCCAGTTCTCCTCTGGCTGGACGCCCAGCACCTAATTCCCAGTTCAAGCTTGTCCACCTTGTGTCATTTTGCCTACACTTTTTGACATTATTTCTTGTCCTTCCTCTTCCCGTTTGTATAGCAAAAGCTAAAGCCAAACTTACAAAAATCATGAAACATTTGAAATTCTCTAACCAGTCACATTCTGCTCTCTCTGACCTCAGTGCCCCCACAGATTGACGTGCGTCCTCAAGATCAAGTCGCTGCCCAAGGACGGACTGTTACTTTTCAATGTGGCACACAGGGAAACCCTCTTCCCGCAGTTTTCTGGCAGAAAGAAGGGAGTCAGGTGAGTGCAGGAATGCTTCTTACTGTATCTTATTAAGCAATGCATGTTTTTTTAAGTTTAAACAGTGTCACAAAACTGTATAGATCTGACCAATTTTATGTGATGTAGTGATACAAAGTTGACAAGTTGAGAATAGCTACAGTAACATGCTAAGACTAGCAGCAACATTAAAACAATAATTGGTATAAAGATCATGTTTATAATGTTACAATTTTTATTTTTATTTTAAATAAATGTTGAAAAACGTATAGGACCTACGGTGTTAAAAGAAATCCAATAAAATAATTAAAAAAAAATTTAAATGTACTTAGTAGGCTATAAAAAAAAACATTATTTAATATACATTAGGCTATATGCAGTAAAAAATACAAATACAGCATTATTATACTGTTTTTAGTATAGGACTTAAAGTATTTAAAAAATCCAATAAAAACATTATTTATTTATTTTTTTTAATTAAAATAAATTAATAAAAAAATAAAAAAAAAATATATATATATATAAACATTATTTTAAAAAAATATAAATACATACTAGGCAACTGTATTTACAGTAAAATAATAGGAATAAATGGAATTGAATTTATTCAAGTAGTTGGTTATTTTTAATTGCAATAACATTTGCAATATTACTCTTTTGATTTTATTTTTGATTAAATTAATGACTTTACATTGACTTTACATGTACAGTCAAGTACATACTATGTAGTGTAAGTAAACAGTGCATTGTACATGATTCGAAACGCAGCTTATGAGATGGCTCAGCATTGTCCCCAAGTAATCCAATACTTCACTGTATGTCATGTGTGGGTTTAAAGAGCCTGTTAGGAGATCAAAGGCAGATCTCTTCATACAAAAATGATCTATTTGCATCTCAGAGTATGTTTATCAGTGACTCATTAACTTAGCAAGAGCTTGAAAACAAGCCTAGAGCCTCTCGATGATTATATTTACCCTTGTTGATGCTGATTAGTTGTGTATTGCTGATTGCATTAAAGAGATGATTCAGAGCGTTGGATTGCTGGAGCCGGGCCCTTTCACAAAGCAACATGTTTTCAGAGCCATTATGGGAAACCACCGATGAGAGTTGGGCCTCTTAGAGAGACTTGTGAAGGAGTGGGAGGAGAGAATTTGACACAAAGGAACATCAGGTGTCAGAGCAGCTCCCATAGGCCAGCAAAAGCACAGTGTTCAGTGTAATGGCAGTCAGGAGTGTGTTGCAACGCTAAAAATAGACCCCCGTCAGTGGAGAGCTAAAGACCACTCAGCCTTGATGGCTCACATCATTTTGGAGTCATTTGGGGTGTGGTCTGCGCAATGGATTTTATAGCACGTCCCCTGTGTTCACGCTTGTAAGCCATTTGCAGCTGTGTTCCAGATTAGGCTGTGGCCTTTTCACCTTCATCCATTACTTGCCCATTTTAAGCCTCTTAAGAGAAGTGCATGGATTCCCCCTCACTTACTGTATGCACCCCCAGTTAACCCCACTGAAGCCCCACAAAGGAGCAAACAGCTTCGCTCAGCGTATTAAACTGCCAGAAAAACAGAACCGAGCACTCGAATCAGTTGATGTTCGGTTTTGATGGAGATGAGATCTTTTAATCGGCTTACTGTTTTTTCTGTGATATTTTGGAGGCACCATATTCAAGCATTTTATTTTTTAGGTGCTTAAATACTTGTCTTCAACGTTCAAGGATGCATTAAACTGATCAAAGTGACAGGGAAGACATTAATCATGTTAAAAAGGATTCTTATTTGTATTAATGCTGTTCTTAGAACCTGCTATTTATCAGAAACTAAAAATTTATCACAGTTTCTATTTATATATATATATATAGAGAGAGAGAGAGAGAGAGAGAGCAACACAACTGTTTTCAACACTTATAAGATGTTTCTTGAACAGCAAATTGGCATATTAGAATGATTTTTGAATTATCATGTGACACTGAAGACTGGAGTAATGATGCTGAAAATTCAGAATATGAATAAATACGTATTAAATATAAATATTTTTAAATGTATTAAAATAGAAAAATTAAGTTGTAATAATATTACTGTTTTACTGTATATTTTATGAAATCTTTTAAAAATCTTTTATGAAATATTCTTAATGACCCCAAAATTTTAAATGATACTGTATGAAATATATTCTATGTAAATATACTATGATTGAACACAAATTAACATATTTAAAAATGAACATTAACCTAGATTAATAAATGGTTTAAATGAATGTTCAGTTGCTAGACAATTATTTCAGTGTTAGATTATAAACAATAAATGGTGGATATTAAATACTTAAAATTACAATTATTTTAATAAAATTTTAAGAATTTTAAATCAGTTTATCTGAATAAATGAAAACAAAATAAATAATTTTAAATGCTAAGTCAATTTTAACACGACAGCATTATATTTAGTATTTTGAAAGATTATTACTCATTTTAAAATGTATAAAAATTATATTTGACAGTATTAAATTATTAGTGTTTGCAAAGATTATTTAAGGTTAATGTTGACAGCAAAAATGAAATGAGCACCAACAATTATGTATTAAAAAAATAACTGTTATGGTACCAATATGTACATGAACTTGTAGCTTTACAGTTGTACATATGTCCTTTAAATAAAACCCAATTAAACAGGCTGCTTTTATTACTGTACCTTTAAGTACTCAAGAGCCTTGCATTATAAACAGTAGAGTATGCCTGCGTGGTTCAGCAAACTCTTTTACATCAACAGAACAAGAACAAACTTGTTTTCCCTGGCTGTTTAGAATTTGTAAATCAGACAGTCTCTAATTTGCCCAAAGTATGGTGTGAACTCAAGAGTCTGTCCTCTGTCGTAGATGCTGCTTTTCCCCGGCCAACCTCCTTCCCAGTCGGGCCGTTATTCTGTGTCCATGAGCGGAGAGCTGTCCATCTCTGATGTTCACTCGGAGGACTCCGGCTACTATATCTGCCAGGCGATCAGTGTGGCAGGAAGTGTCCTTGCCAAGGCTCTGCTGGAAGTGGAAACTGGTGAGTGTCTGGGATTACAGTTCATCCCACCCAGCAAATGGCATCTCTGGAGATAATTGTGAAGAAAACCCCTAGCATTAACAAACTGCCTGAGCGTGAACACACACAATGCACGCAACTCTTCTTTTATATGTGCGTTCCTTAAGTCATAAAGCTAGTTTTTTGAATTAGCGGTGCTTGCTGAGGGATGTGTACTTGAACCTACTTCATTTTGAAAACTTTGCATCATCATTCAGTTTCAAGGCCACAAAAAATCATAAGTGTAATTCCAATTTTAAGTGGTCTTAAATTTGGTGTCGAATGCAGTATTTGTGAAATGATATAATGATATAATGAAAGGCTATGGTGTGCTTAAATAAATTGTGAGCTCTCCACGTTTCAAAGTCCAGAAGCTGCGCTGGTTTTAGAGCAGTTTGCAATGATAACACTTTATTTCGATTGTCCACTTTAGACATTCTACTAGCTATAAGTAACTTTGTAATTACATGTCAACTAATTCTCATTAGTTTGCAACTATATGTCTACTAACTCTCAGAGTAGATTGTTAGGTAGGTTTAGGGTAAGTCGAATAATTTGACACTTTGATGATTGCAAAGTTTCTCATAGTCAGTAAGCAGACAGTCTACTAATGTTCTTATAAGTTGACATGTAGTTGCAAAGTTACTTACTGTTAGTAGAATGTCTAAAGTGGACTATCGAAATAAATTGGTATGTACCAAGTGATTGCTTGTCATCATGCTGTTAATGAGTTCACGCCATTTATAATGGAATATATTTGTAACAGTATTAATCTTTTTGAATGAGTAGCTGGATGAAGTAAAGCATATAGTGAATGGAACACTGTACACTAGTGATGCGCGGGTCGTCTCATAACCCGCGGACCCCGCGGCCAACCCGCGGGTTGGGTTGGGGCGGGTTAAGAAATTGTCACTTTATTTGCGGGGCGGGTTGGGGCAGGTCATTAAAAGCTAAATTAAATAAAAAATCCAGTTATGTTGCGTGCAATTCCCTATAGCCTATATTAAGTATTTTCATATTTTATTAA
>JAUCMT010000028.1:8265595-8276186 GCA_032357475.1 Enteromius thamalakanensis
CCCCCATTAGCAATTAGTGCTTTCCACCTGATGAAATGAGCGCGGCCAAACTGATGAAATGAGCGCGGCAAAAAATCCGACCAATCAGAATTTTGGTCGAACCAGACCATATCGATCAATTAATCGACTAATTGACTGGGACGTTACAGCCCTACAAGGGTCATCTTTTGGACAACTGTCAAATCAGCAGTCTTCCCCATGATTGTGTAGCCTACAAGAACTAGACTGGGAGACCATTTAAAGGCCTTTGCAGGTGTTTTGAGTTAATTAGCTGATTAGAGTGTGGCACCAGGTGTCGTCAATGCTGAGCCTTTTCACAATATTCTAATTTTCTGAGATGCTGAATTTTGGGGTTTTCTTCAGTCGTCAGTTATAATCATCAAAATTAAAAGAAATACACACTAGAAATATATCAGTCTCTGTGGAATGAATGTATACATTATACAAGTTTCACTTCTTGAATGAAATTAGTGAAATAAATCCACTTTTTGAAGATATTCTAATTATATGACCAGCACCTGTATGTGTGTGTGTGTCATTTGAGCTGTTATTTTACCTATATAAGCCTTTTGAGGTGGCACCACTTTTCTAAGTGGATAAACGTCTGGATATATTATTACTTTGTGGTTTTCCTCTATATAAACAACCCCTTCTGGATCTCTATGTGGATCATGAGAAAGTTACAAGGTGCAGTGCAGGGCAGGGCTTTGCCCTATGGACTTCTATTGTAATGCATTACTATACACACTTTCCATGTCAGAAATCCAATTTTCCATTAAGAGGCAATATTGGCCCCCTGGATTTGATTTTCAGGGGCACTTTTTCACCTTTATGGGGTTGTGTTTATTTCTAATGGTATAAAATCACACTGTGTCATCTTTTTATATCTTTTATAATTGGATGTTAGGGTGCCACCAATAAAACCAAATCAATATTTACTCATATTTTCTGTCATATCGTGTATAACTAGGCCTAGAATAAAATATTAAGTACTATATTAGATGTTAGAAATGTGAAGAACATGTTATGGACCATTTCTCCTGTTTTTTAAAACTCAGTCAAATTTTTTTTCACTACAGCCACTTTTAATTTCTGACCCTGTATGCATTACATATGATTTGTGCTTGTGTTTACACACTGAGGGCTGAGTTTTGTAGTAATCAAATGCCTGTCACGGATGCTGTCGACAGAGCTTAACTTGCATTTCTCTCCTGCAATGTTTCCACTTTATCTCGTATGGGTAAATGCATTCAGTCAGTTATGGCATGGATTTAAAATCTGCAGCACTGCTACATATTTAAAAGAAGGGGGTTCTGCACCCTCTCCAGTGGCCTGATGGGTAGAGCGAGTGGCAGACGTTCTCATTATAGTGCCGGTTTTGTTGGAGACGTCATTCAGAGTGTCAGAGCGGATGGAAGTTTATGGTAAAGTGAGAGTGAAGCATTGCTCTCTTGCAGGCTGGATGTTCCCTGGGGCTGCAGTTAGAATTCAGCAGAACTTGTCCCTCTGGGCTCTGTGGAGGTCAGATGAACAGAAGGCTCTATTATTGTCCCGCCAGGAGAGCAGCAGGGAGGGTGATGCAGGGAGGCCGAGAGTAGAGGCCAAGTCGTTATTTAGCTCTGCTCTGACACCTTGTTAAGAAGACGCTGGGATTTATAGTGCAGCTCGCTCTGTTGAGAGGTCACGGTCATGCTCACAGTCCGAGAAGTCGACTGGGCAGAGCTTATGGGCTCACGGTGCATGGAGATGAGGCCAGATCCTCTCCATTGTCCTTTACACCTCGTTCCTTGCTTTTTTCTCATTAACAAAGGCCAAAGTGTCCAATTCAGCGTGCTATTGAAGTTACATTAGAGTCTGTTGGGGAGTTACAAACTCGCTACAAAGTTAACTATGGTTTGATTTGCATAACAATAGTGCAGCTGTTTTTGTAAAACTGCAGGTTTTCTAGTAACATGCAATTTTTTCGACAGGTAGCGGTACTGCAAAATACCAGGTGTTTGTATTCTGTACACAGCCACCTTACAACAGAGCAAGCTGAGGGAATAAATAAACAGGCTCTACTAGAACGTCTGTATCTCTCAAATAGAGTTGGGAAGTCAGCTTGATTTAGCGAGTCACATCATTCATTTTAATGAACTGGTTCAAAAACTGTTTGAGTGATTACTTGGTTAATTACTGCTGTTTAACACTGTTATTTAGTTGCATGTTGTCTATTTAGTGTTTAACTACTATTGTAGTGTTAATGTTATACTGTTATACTGATTTAGGTATCATACTAAATATATAAGTTATCATATAAACATTGTACAGTATGTTTGGATCTGAATTTTAATATTTATGCTCAGCAAGGCTGCATTTACTTGAACAAAAAAACAGCAAAAACTGTAAAATAGTTAAATGATTTTATTTAATAAGTCATTACATCAGTCTTCAGTGCCTCACAATCCTTCAGAAGTCATCCACATATGCCTAAGAATCATTACTATTATTATAACTGTTAAAAACAGTAGAGGTGCTTATTATCTTTGTGGAATAAGTCTATAATGAATGAAAAGTTAATATTTAAAAAAAAAAAAAAAAAATCTTTTGTAACATAGTAAATGTCATATAATTGTTATTTTTGAGCATTTTAATGCATTCTGGCTGAATAAAATTATTAATTTTACTGACCCCAAACCAACCACATATATATGTGATACATATCCGTTATAAGTCTTCAGTGTCTTTGTGAACATGGTAGCTTTAATATAACATATTTAAATAATGAGTAGCTTGTGACAAGCTACAGTTTCAAAGTAGCTTCCCCAACACTGAACAGAATTAGTAATATAACAATTATTTTAATATTCAAATGCGTCTCTTCTGTTGTATAATTGAACCCTGTCATAATTCAAATAATGTCTTTTCATGTGTATGGATGAGCATCGCACTTATTTCTTTCTGATGGATAAAGGATGTTATTGGGCATGAGGCAAAGCGCATCAATTTACAACAAATCAGTTATTTTCTAAAAAGGCATTAGTAGCAAACATACATGTTAAATAATTACATTTATTAATAATGCAATACAGTATTATAGCTCATCGGTGTAAATGTAAGCTGCTAGTTGCCACATTAATATGGAATTCAGTGCCACAGCCAGTGGCTTTGGATGTCATTCATTTTGATTGTAAAGCTGGAGATATGTTTTGTGAATTAATATAGTGTTTATTTCCTGCATCTTATTTCAGTCAGTCTGTGGGCAGCACGTGGCAGACTGTAGCTGATATCGTGAGGCTAGAGAAGCACACAGTGTCCGGGCTTTACCCCAATACCGTGTACCTTTTCATCATCCGAGCAGTCAACTCCTACGGTCTGAGTGACCCCAGCCCCATCTCAGAGCCAGTCCGAACACAAGGTGAGTGTAGTTTCTGTTGTAGTGTGTGTGATGGCTCTTTTTATAGTCTGTGTGCATTAGCATAATTTTATGTGTGTGCATTTTTAGATGGTCCTGAAAGTCAGGGGAAAGACCAGGCACACGTGCAGATGGATTTAGGAGGAGTCAAGGCTCATTTGCAGAGACCTAAAGTCCTGAGCCCTACAAGTGTTCAAATCACATGGACTGTGAGTATATGAGTTGATGTATATATGAAGAAAAAACATAAATGCCACCTAAAAATAACAAGAGCTGATTGCTGTGCATAATTCTCCACATATAGCGCGACCTGTACCCTATGCTGAGTCTGAAATCGCATACTTCCCTACTATATAGTACACGAAAAACAGTATGCAAGGCGAGTAGTATGTCCGAATTCATAGTATTCGAAATTCAGTAGGCGAGAAGTACCTGGATGACCTACTGCTTCTGTCCGAATTCTGTAGTACCCGTACCATGGACACTTTTCTATCCCATGAGGCTCCGGGAGAGGAGGCGTCATATTCGAAAAATAGCGGAAAGTGGAGACGTGGCTCATTTCAAGTTTAAGCACCTCAGGAAACAATTTTTTTTAATTGTGATTAAATTACACTTGTTTAACACAATCTAAATAAACGGATGACTTATTAAAAGTTTACATTTTCGCGCTGTTGTGACGACGCACGACACGTGACAACATCAATATGGCGGATGTAGTACGTTCGAATTCCATTCATACTACTCACATTCATACTGTATTGAACATACTTTTTAACGGTCGGGTAGTACGTTCAATTTTAAATATAGTAGCTACTTAAGCAGCATGCGATTTCGGACGCAGCACTAGTTATGAGTTATCGGTTTTTGTAAATGTACTCGTAGACTTGCATATTCAATGGGACTGTCAATTACATGACCATTCGCAAGATCTGAAACTCATGTTATCATATGTATGTGTCTATATTATTTCAGCTTGACCATCATCCTCGCTATATTGAAGGTTACAGGCTGTATTACAGGCCTGTGGGGAGTGCATGGATGATCCAGAATGTAAAAGCAGGTCCCCTACACACTGCTGTCCTAACAGAGCTACACAGAGGAAAAGAATACGAGTTCAAAATGAGACCATATTACAATGAGTTTCAGGGGATTGACAGTGAAATAGCTGTCGTTCGTACTCCTGATGAAGGCAAGACTTGTTTTACAATTGAACTTGAGTCTTGAGCTTTTAGTTTGCATGACTTTCGTTTTACCCTCAAACTTTTGCTGTAATGTTAATGTTTTGACATTTGCCCATCATATTTCTGCTTTTAGTGCTGAGCGGCCCTCCTCAGGGAGTCAGCGTGGTGCAGTTAAGTAACAGTTCAACCGTGCGAGTGTCCTGGCAGCCTCCTCCCCCTGATGTGCCAGAAGAGCTCATACTAGAGTACAGGGTGAGACCGGTGAAGCCTTTATGTGGAGAGGCTCTCAGTGAATGCTAGGTAAAAGAGTAATGTCTGTTTCTGGATCATACAGGTGTGGTGTGTAGGAAACGAGTCTCAGCAGATGATCAACAGGAGCGTGGATGGGGATACGCTGTGGGTGCTGATGGACGGGCTGTTGCCTGAGTCTATGTATCACGTGCAGGTCGCAGCGGTGACAAGTGTAGGAGTGGGCACTCATAGCCAACCTGTGTTCATCTTCCTGAGTGAGTAACACCCTAATTTCCACCCAGGAACAAATTAAACTAGTAGCTGCTTTTTGAAGCATGATAGCTGATTTCTAACTGGTCTAAGGTGGTCAACAAACAAATTACCAGGTTGTCATTCTAGATGCCATGTAATGACCAGTTTGGCCAGCTGGCTTGATTCAACTAATGAACAGCTTGGCAAGGCAATGGCCAAACTGAACCAGCTAAAAACCAGAAATGGCCGGATAATAAACAGCTGTGACCAATAAGTTTTTTGGTCAGCTAATAACTGGCTTGATCCAAGTAACAAACAGTTTAGACCTGTTAATAATGACCTGCTCAGACAAGCCACTATCCATATTTGCCTTCCATTTAAGTGCTTGATCTGGCTAATAACTAGTTTGACCAGCTAGTAACGCTCACGCCAGCTAAAAGCCAGATTGAACCAGCTAAAAAACCAGCAGTGACCAGCTAATAACATGCTTGGCCTTATAACCTTATTTTGACTTAATAACAGTGTTGGCCACCTAACAACCAGACTTAATAAACAGTTTGGAAACAGTTTGGAGTAAGTAAACAGTTTGGAGTGATAACCATTTTGGGCAGCTAAAGACTGGCTTGATCCAACTAATAACCAGCCCTGCTCATTTTGGAGCAGATTAAACTAGCTGTGACCAGCTAATAACTAGCTTGGACTAAAAACCATCTCGGCCTGCTAATGACTGGCTTGAGCCAATAACTAACCAGTTTAAACCTGCTAATAACTATTTTGGATAGCTAATAATGCTTAATAAAGCCATAAACCAAATGCTTGCTCTAGCTAAGAGCTAGTTTTGATCCTATAACCATCTTGACCAGTTTATAGCCTGAACGAACCAAATAAGACTAGCAGTGACCAGTTAGTAACCAGAAGCAATAACCTCCTTGACCAGGTAATGACTGGCTGGTTCCAACTAATAACCAGTTTAAACCTGCTAATAACTATTTTGGCTAGTTAACCTTCTTGGACAAGCTAAGGCTTCACCAGCTTTTGGCAGGCTTGATGTACAGTATCTTAAAACCAACTTGGACTAGCTTTTTAAACCAAAATCAAAATGCTTGTCTGGCTAATAACTAGTTTTGACTATCTAATATCAATCTTGGCCAGCTTAATGGCCAGACTGAACAAGCAATAATTTTCTTGGTCCAGCTTGTCCAGCTAATGAGCGGCTTGTTCCAGCTAATAACCAGCTAGGCCAGCTAATAATCCTGCTACCATGTTTTGTGCCATTCAAAACACAGCTGCCAGTTTAAGCTGGATTTGTCCAGGAGGTTTATAAAAAAATATTTTCCACACACTTCTGATTTTGACATTTATCCCAACTAACAGATCCTTATCCCAGCATTTACTTGTATTTTACGTTAAGGAATCGAAAATGCTAAGGAATTGAAAATGTTAGGGATTTTCATGCTGTGCGCCTGTTGAAGATAGATGATGGGGGAAATATATTTTGATAAAATGCTTCCTGTATAAGACAAGAAGCATTTACTCTTCTGTCTCTTTTCCGTTTTCAAATAATTGCTCTTATTTACATTTTCCCATTTCCTCCTTATATCTTCTATCAGAAGTAGCAATAGATCAGTCCTTGTCAGCGGTGAAGGATGATAGTGTCAGCCTATCCGAGCAGATCACAGGGGTGGTCCGCCAGCCAGCTTTCATCGCCGGGATTGGTGTATCATCCTGGATGGTTCTGATGGGTTTCAGCACCTGGATCTACTGCAGACACAGGAGGAGGAAAGAACTTGGACACTATACTACATCCTTTGCATATACACCCGCAGGTAACCTTCTTTCCATACTAGCACAAAACATCCAAAAGTTGTCAAAAGAGCTTTTAAGATCAATTCTTTCTCATATTTTTATCTTTAGTTGCTCTTTCTCGAGGTGATGGGTCGGATCTTATAAATGGAAGGTCTGTATTATAGGAGACTTTATATTTACACACAGTAGAACATGGAAAATGGTCAGGAAAAATTAAATAAAAAATGTACAATAAAAATTCTATCAAATTAAATAATTATATATTATTATCCCTTGTAAAAAAATCAATTAATGTAAAATAATTTCTTTTAAATTTAGTGATTTAATTTCCTTTACAGGCCATGTTTGCTAGAGTCACACTTAAGTAACTACCCTTGGCTGGCTGACTCGTGGCCTACCAGCAACTTCTCTCGAAATGGAAAAGACTCGGTCAACTGCTGTGCAGGCAGACTTAATTCCACAGATCAATACTACAACAGTAAGATCTTTGTCATGGGCGTTCCCCTACATTATGGTACTGTCAAACTTATAAATTAAATGTCCTATAACTCATTAATCTGTTTTACAGCTTCAGGATTATCAAATTATCTGAGCCAGAATGGGAAGTACAGCCCGGCCTCTAATGAAGGCGCCATATATTGTACCATTAACCCAGCCGATGCGGACGGGCATGATGTGTGCAGCCTGTACTCTCAGGGTCCAGACCCTTACACCAGCACACCAGTCCTCTCCAAAACTGACCTCTACAGTATAGAGCAGGACTTGGATCAGTGGAGCCTTCAGTCCAGCCACAGTGGAGCAGAATATGCAAAACTTCAGTACCCAAGAGGCGAAAAAGGTAGGATTGACATTGATTTCAATCATGAGGGTTAAGGGATTGGTCCTTTAGGTATTAGGCAGGAATTATACAGACAGATTGGATCAACAAGTGCTGCAACAAATGCTGATGTCAAGTTTATGCAGATTGACTCAAGTTTAGCCTTGTGACTGTTTCATGCTGTTTTACAGCAAAACTGATGAAGCAGACGTCTAGAGGACAAACATCTTCACCAACTTGGTCTGATGTACTGTCCCTACATTCGACACAAAACACGGATGTTCAAAACACAGACAAAATACACAGGTAATAATCATACTACAGCAGAACATTGGTGTATGTCCTGATAAGCATGGTAGTTTATGGTAAATGTACAAAAAATATGTCGTGAGCATGATCATAAAGCCATCAATGACATTTCAACATGTCATTGAAATGGTTCATATCGTAAAAACATGGTATTATCATGTAGCATGTATAAAAACTGATACAGTAAAAACAACATGATAATACTGTGGTAAATGTCCCAAGCCATTGCATTGCATGATAAACCCATTGTAATGCTATGCTGCATGTTTAAAAACTGCTGTATAATTTTAAAGAAACATGCTAATACCATTGTATATGTCAAATAACCATGGTATCATATTAAAATATCATGGTAATATCATATATCCAAAACCAGAATACCATGTCAAAAGAACATGGTACTTAAAGCCATGTTAATACCAAGGTGCATGTCCAAATACTGGTAGAATTAAAAAGAAACCATGCTAATTTCATGGAAATGTCAAATGACCATGATGCCATGTTAAAATACCATGGAGTGTGTTTAAAAACTCACGTTAATATGACAGTACATGTCCAAAATGAAATGATGTGACCATAGTACAAGTTCAAAATCTGTGGTAATACCATGTTACTTTTTAATATGTTTTGTTAGAGTCTGTCAATCCATTTCTAGAAGATTTCATCAACTTATAAACCTGCTTTTCAGTAGCTGTCATCCGATTTTATTTTTTATTTTCAAGTTCAGACATTTCTGGACATAATTCTCATTCTCAGAAAAGTGACCCAATACGGAACCTGTGCAAAATTGCAAAATGTAGTTTGGGCGATAAATTGAGGTCTTATCTAAACGTATTTGATGTTTCAGCTCAAAGTGACAGGGGCTAATGATGTTAGTGCTTAGAGCAAAGCCGTCCTGGCTGCTTGAGACGGGGGCCGAGAGGCAGGTCGCCAGACATGGCTTTTCAGAATGAACCTGTAAGAATAGTCACGGGTTGGAATGAAGCGGAACAACACATATCAACCTTTGTCCTCAATGCTTTCTTCCTTTCACATCATATTTTTATCATCACCCTCCATGGAAGAAACTGCTTTGACAAATTTTTGATAAGCTTTTTTACAATGCTGTCTTTTGTACCCACATTGGATTTTCTTTTATATTATGTTTTTTTGTACTTTCTTCAAAGGACCACAGTCTGGTTTTATTTACCACAGTCTTTTATCATGTAATGAAATCAGTCCTAGATGCATCAGAGGTCCAGAGTCTTTTGAAATGTGTTCTCTTTGTGTGTTTGTATGAAGTTTCTTTGTTCTTGCTTTGTTTTAAACCTAGTTTGTGTTTTAGTAGTTTACCGATGTTTTAGATTGAACTGGAATCCAAATGTTTGCGTCTCAATAGCCCTGAGGAGGACGAAGAGTGGTGTCCTCCACTACCTGAGCGATCTTATCTGATTGAGGGTCTAGAGGACGTAGCCACTCTGCCTTTGAGAGGAGAGGAAACCAACAGGGCCACGACCTATAGCCTGCAGTCCACAGCAACTCTCACACCCTCCCCCAGCGAGGAGCGGTACCTGCCTAACCTGCACCATCCAGACCTGCTGCCACGGTAAAACACACACACACACACATCAGGGCTCAACATGTTCACCTTCATGTCATTTTTGTGGAACATCATGTGAATGGAAGAATTGAAGAACATCCTAACAGCAATCCTAGGGGAAAAAACACCCCAAGTTGGTCAGATGATTTATGTACTATATCACGTCTTCTTAAGTGATATGACATGGCAATGTGTTTTTGTGCAGAACAGATTAAACTTTTTGCTGCTATTTAAGTTGCCCAACCGTATTTGATTTCACAGTTGAAAATCCTAAATATTGTGATTATATGCAAATTAGCATTTTTATAAATATGCATTTGTGCAAAACAACATCTAAAAACATTAAGATACTATATATATATATACATTATATATGTGTATACTGTGTATATTTATTGTGTATATATAAATACAAACACATGCAAATATACAATGGGTACGGAAAGTATTCAGACCCCCTCAAATTTTTTTACTCTTTGTTATATTGCAGCCATTCGCTTAAATTGTTTAATTTAATTTCTTTCCTCATTAGTGTACACACAACACCCCATATTGACAGAAAAACACAGAATTGTTGACATTTTTGCAGATTTATTAAAAAAGAAAAAATGAAATGGTCCCAAGTATTCAGACCTTTTGCTCAGTATTTAGTAGAAGCACTCTTTTGATCTAATACAGCCTGGAATCTTTTTGGGACAGATGCAACAAGTTTTTCACACCTGGATTTGGGGGATCCTCTGCCATTCCTCCTTGCAGATCCTCTCTAGTTCTGTCAGGTTGGATGGTAAACGTTGGTGGAGAATCTTATTTCTCATCATCTTGAAGTCCTTCAGGTGTTTTTTAGCAAACTCCATGCAGGCTTTCATGTGTCTTGCACTGAGGAGAGGCTTCCGTCAGGTCACTCTACCATAAAGCCCCAACTGGTGGAGGACTGCAGTGATGGTTAACTTTCTCCCATCTCCCGACTGCATCTCTGGAGCTCAGCCACAGTGATCTTTGGGTTCTTCTTTACCTCTCTCACC
>JAUCMT010000028.1:8283054-8306753 GCA_032357475.1 Enteromius thamalakanensis
CTGGATCGATACATCCCTACTTTCAAGTACATTCAGAACATTAGAAACGGTAGTTGGTGTTCCAGTATAATCCGTCCTCCGAAATTCATCCAGTGAGAAACGTTCCGCAGTGCGATTAAAATGCGTTAAGGCGTTAAAATTAAATTTAAATTAAATGCGTTAAATTTAACGCGTTATTTTTGTGTAATTAATTAATCTAAATTAACGCGTAAAAGTCCCGGCCCTAAAAAAATTATATAAAAATTTATATAATTTGTTCAAACATACTGTAATAACTATTCCTCAGTCGTTGTTGCATTTAAAAACCTTGCAGGAAAAGGGAACAATCACAGTATCTGCAGACAGTTTTTTTTTTTTTTTCATTTTAATTTGACACAATGTTCATTTGCAACACTGCATCAGTTGTATATGCTCTGCTTTTATGGGATATTACGTTATGCTTATCGTGAGTCGAATGCAGAAAAGTAAATACTTTGCATGTTGTATACCAAAAAGTGTGACTGTGGAAAGTCAAAATAGGTTTTGTGCGAATGCCCTTAAAATAGAGGTCATTCATTGCTGTTTCATTTTTCTATGTGTTCTTTAGATGGAGGCTTAATACAGAATTTAAAATCCATCATAACAAATATTTTTGGAGCGTAACATTCAGTGATGTTTTTTATAGTTCCACTCCAAGTTAGCATCTCCCTGCTTCCTTTTGCGAAACAACCTAACAGGAATTTTCCACTGGCTTTTGGATTACTGCAAAAAAATAAGATCTGTGACCAACAAAAGCAGGGAAAACCTGGATTGGTTATAAAGATTTTTAAACATGTGGTTCATTATGATAATCACAGACCTGACTGAATGCATTTAAACAAAAGCTGTTAACAAAAACCCACGGACGGTGGAACCAGAAGTGCTAACATATTCATTCGTTTTCGGGTTTTGGCCTACAACAAAGTCATCCCTGCAGCATCCTTTAATAGTCCTAGAAATGCTCTATCGTGGTTTATAGTGATTTTTTAACAGTCCGCTTTGTGTCAAGCCTAACAACACCACTTAGCTTTTATGCATTTATTCTCATTAGCTAAAATGGTTTAAGTTACATTGTGAATTCCTTATGTTGAGTATAGTGTAGGCCTTACGTCATAACTTTTGCATACCGAACTGATCCAAAACAAGTTTAATATGTAAATATTGCAGGACAGAATTGCTTGAAGACAGAAAGCATCTCTTACAGAGGCACGTATGAAGAGTATAGCAGTATAATGGGTGAGTATAGAGAACTATAAGCACTTAGCGGCGTAAACAGAAGCTGTTGACGGGATGGGGCGAGGGACCCCACATATCAAAACAGATCAGATATCCTCATATTCCCTCTGACACATACCACGGATGTACATAGAAAGAGTTTGAAGCGCTGCTTTCCGTTTGTTCTGTTTGTGGTAAAACGTCTCCCTCTGCTGGTGGTAAAATGGTCTCATCCTCTTCAACTGGAAACGTTTTAACCCCAAAAACTTTCTAATATGGCTCTTAACAAATGCAAAGATAAACAAAAGCCGAAGCTTCACCAACTCCACTGGAAGATGTCTTAATCATTTACATTTACAAAGCTCCAGCTGCTATTATGTTCAATGTCCTGAAGAGGATTGAGGTTTTATTAGTTCCTGTGGGCAGATGAGCTCTATTTTTATCTGTTCATTACTTTCTATTTCAGTCTACAGCATTGCTTTAATGTGAAGGCTCTAGGTGGCATCTAATGTCTAAGTAGACATGGAGCTTTCAGGGGAAAGCTACACAATGTTCACCTAATGGATTCTTAACCTTCCAGTAGCCAGTTTAATACTCCATTAAAATGAAGCTAGGACCAGCAGCAGAAATGTAGTGACGTGAATGGATAAATAATAACTGTGTAGTGCATTTTGGGGAGTTTTATGGATTTTGAAATTCTTATATTTCATATATTCTTGCTGTAAAATCAATAGAAAGTATATGAATGTTTAAAAATCGCTCGTTAGGGTTAGCATAAAGAACATAAAATAAAGAAAAAAATACTGCAAATATTATAATGAAAAACACGAATTATAAATGTTTTTACAATTTCCCTGATAAACTGCTTGTTGTTTTGCTGTTTAACTTTGCTATGATGTTTCTGTATTGTCAATTGAAAGTACTTTGTCATCAGTATTAGTCAAACTAGTGCTGAATAGTTTTGTATTTTCAGCAGATTCTCTTAAGCGCTCATGTGGCTTCTCTGATTGGCTGACAGCTCTATTGTTGGTGTCGGCTCTCCACCCAGCTCCTGTCCCCTCACAAAAAATAACTGCCAATAGCTCATGGAAATCTGCCTGCCTTGGCATAATTGAGCTTCACACTATTCTGTCTGATAAAACTTTTTGGGGGAAAAGAGGTAGGTTGGTTTTTTTTTCATATTGTATGTTGATTTGTTGTTTTTAAATCTCTTCACTCGTTACAAAAGGTGATTTTTAGCCATCAGCCACATTCAACTAGTCCCAGCTGATGTGATGAGATTTAAATGCTGTACATTTGTGTCAAAAAATTTTAATTTATTTATACAATATCATTTAAAAAAATAAATTAACCAAACCATTCAATAGAAAAGAACCAATTGAATTTAACATGATGAATTTTGAATTTAGCTTGAATTAATTTATTTTCAATTATTTTAATTTCAAATGAGCTTCATTTCAGTTTAAGATCAGCCTTTTATGACAGTAAAATAACAATGATAAACACGCTTTTTGTTCACTGAAACTTTATTAAATGTAATAAAGCTGAAATAAAATAAAGATAAAAAACTTGAACCTAAAAAATTAAATCAAATATATAAATTGACTGAAACTAAAATAAATTAAAAAAAAAATATTTGAATAATTAAAAAAATGTAAACAAATAAGAAAAGTGGAATGAAAATGAAAACTGAAAATATAAAAAGTCTAAATATAATACATATAAAACATTTAATACATTCATACTTACGAATTAATCTGTTGTTAAAGTATATGGATAACTTGAATTAATTTGATTATTGGTACATGTTTTGTCAGTGTGTCTGTAGGTGCAGGATGTACAGCTTTATGGGAGGTGGATTGTTTTGTGCAGGAGTGGGAAATATACTCCTGGTGATCTCCACTGCCACTGATTACTGGATGCAGTACCGGCAGTCCGGGAGTTACATGCATCAGGGCCTGTGGCGCTACTGTGTCCCTGGAAAATGCATGACCCACACAGACAGCATCGGTGAGATGTCACATCGTGGACATAAAATATATTCACTCAAAAATAAAAAAAAAAAAGGAAAATGAATAATCTCTGTTTTTTATTTGAACAGCATATTGGGATGCCACCCGGGCCCTCATGATCCTGTCCATCCTAGCTTGTTTCTTTGGCCTCATCATCGGTGTCATGGCGTTCATCAATTACTCCTCTTTTAACTTATTTGACAAAACCTTTGCTGCGGGAATACTCTATTTCATTTCATGTAAGAATTTCAATGCATCCGATACTAAAAATAAGTAAAATCGTTCCTATATATCTAAAACGACTGTATGTGAAGCCATTGTGTTGTACATTCCAGGCCTCTTTGTGCTGCTGGCTATGGCTGTCTACACTGGGATGACAGTCAACTACTTTGGAAAACGATATGGGAACTGGCGGTTCTCGTGGTCGTACATAATGGGTTGGGTTTCTGTGGTGCTGACTTTCTTTTCAGGTACGCTTGTATAAATGTTATGTCAGGTTTATGTATATAAATTATGTCTATGTTCATGAAATGAATGTTCTGCTACACCAAGTTAAGTTATCAACAGTATATGAATTTAGTTAAATCTTTTAAGTGTTTTTACAAACTGAGAAAAGAGCTGACAATATTTCCTGTGGTGCTCAACTAAATCCCACAGCATTTACCTGGGATATTCCTTTAAAGAACAAGCATTGAACCAGAAATAAAAATTAAACGTGACGTAAATCACGTCCTTCCAAAGCCATAAGACCTAAATTCATCAAATTAACACAAATTAAGGTATTTTTGGTGAAATCCAAGAGCTTTCTTTATTAACTTACGGGGCCTTAAAGTATCAGTTGTGTTGCTGTCTATGCAGAGTCAGAAACATCTCAGATTTCAGCAAAAATATCTGAATTGGTTGATGAATGTGTGATCTAAATGGGTGAAATATACCTTTAAATGTTCCATCATGACAAGATAAGTTGTAGCTAGTAGTAGTAGCTGTGTAGTAGTTAACGTTCTTTGTCTTTCTCTTGCAGGGATCTTCTATATGTGTGCTTACCGGATGTATGAACCGAGAGGGCCCATGTCACGCTGATGCAGCTCATCTTAGATCTGCCATTTAATCCATTTAGTTTGAATGTGAACCATCATGTCATCCCTGATCCCTTCATCATTTATTGTTAGTTTAAAATCACATAACGCAAACTAATAAATTACTAATACAGTACTATTTCAGTACAAATTTTGTGTATTTTCTATACAACCTAATATGTTGTGCAGATCTGGGCTGTACTTCAGTTAATCAGAAGGTCTACAATGTACATTAGGCTTACAATGCTTTTGGGAAATGCAGCCCAGTTTGGTACCAAAATATAGGCCTATATATATATTTATAGTCATTTATTTTGGTACCAACCTGGGCTTTGGGTTTTGATGAAAACAATATTTAGAAAAACTAGCTTTAATGGTAAACAGCTTGGTTACAAATAACTTCCTTTGTTCATACAGGAAATTCATAGGTTTGGAATTGAGTAAATTATGACAGAATTTTCATTTTTGGGTGAACTATTCCTTTAAGCATTTTTCAAAATACATATATATTCAAATGTTTGGGACCAGTACGATTTTTACTTTTTTAAATATGCTCACTAAGTATCAAGTGATCCTCAGAAATCCTTCTAATATGCAATAATTATTCCTTAATATTTTCAATATTATTATTATATTAAATATTTGATAAATAGAAAAGTCCTGCATTTATTTGCAGTAAATCTATCAATGTTTTTTACTGAACAGTAGGGAGAATCTAATCAGTTTGCAACAATTATACATATATTTAAGGTCAACTTTATTTAAGATTTTTAAGGAAGAACCAAAACCACACAGCATTCACTTTGTGAACAGTGAATACTTTATTGTCAGTGTTAGACATGCCAGAATGTGATGCACATGCAGCATTTTTAACATATGGTTAACATAAAACAAAAACATGCTGCTCAAAACAGCTACAAAGCAAACATGTAACAAATACTCATCAGTTATACATCGACTCACAACTGGTCAAAAATAAATCTTTGAGAAACATGCAAAAGAGAAAGAATAATTGTTAAGGTGCTCCAAAACACAGTAAGGTGTTCCAAACAGTGAGAAACATTCTCAGAATGACTAGTCGACTTCCTCAATGGTTGGTCCAGAGGATCCACCTCCACCAGGGGCACCTCCAGCTCCTGGGAAGCCTCCAGGCATTCCTTCTGGCATCCCACCAGTACTCTGGTACAGCTTGGTGATGATAGGGTTGCACACCTTCTCTAGTTCCTTCTGCTGATGCTCAAACTCATCCTTCTCTGCTGTCTGTGTAGAAATAGTAAAACTGTACTATGGATGTATGAAGATGACTAGACATCTCAGACACAAAAGTTGAGAACCATACCTGGTTTTTGTCCAGCCAGTTTATGACTTCATTGCACTTGTCAAGGATCTTCTGTTTGTCCTCGTCACTGATCTTGCCCTTGAGTTTCTCATCTTCAACCGTGGACTTCATGTTGAAGGCGTAGGACTCAAGGCCGTTCTTGGCAGAAACCTTTTCTCTTTGGACATCATCCTCAGCCTTGTACTTCTCAGCTTCCTGGACCATGCGCTCAATGTCCTCCTTACTTAGCCGTCCTGGAAAAGTTGGGACTATTGATAAGGACTTTGTTCCTTTTCAGGAACTCGAGCTGCGTCAACGAGACGCTTAACAAGGTTATATACATAACCAGGGACGTTTTCCAATAACAAAAGACATTTAGGAGATCAATAGTTATGTTACCTTTGTCATTGGTGATGGTGATCTTGTTCTCTTTGCCGGTGCTCTTGTCTACAGCGGAGACATTCATGATGCCATTGGCATCAATGTCAAAGGTTACCTCAATCTGGGGGACGCCACGCGGAGCAGGAGGGATGCCCGTCAGCTCAAACTTTCCCAGCAAGTTATTGTCCTTAGTCATTGCTCTTTCACCCTCGTACACCTACAGCAGAGGAATGGATTAAACATGAAACTTTGCCAGAAACCAAACAAACAAAAAAACGAAAACAAACATCTGTTCACCTGAATTAGGACACCAGGCTGGTTGTCGGAGTAAGTGGTAAAAGTCTGTGTTTGTTTGGTTGGGATGGTAGTGTTGCGTTTGATCAGGATGGTCATTACTCCACCAGCAGTCTCAATTCCCAAAGACAGAGGAGTAACGTCTAGGAGCAACAAGTCTTGGACATTCTCAGACTTGTCTCCAGATAAAATGGCTGCCTGGACAGCTATAAAAAGGAAATATGTCTCTAATAGGACATTTATGGAAGAATAGGCCATTCAAAATGATGTCCATATTCTTTACCTGCTCCATATGCAACAGCCTCATCTGGATTAATGCTCTTGTTCAATTCCTTCCCATTAAAGAAGTCCTGTAGCAGTTTTTGGATCTTTGGAATACGGGTGGATCCGCCGACAAGGACAATGTCGTGAACCTGAGACTTGTCCAGTTTAGCATCACGGAGGGATTTCTCGACCGGATCCAATGTGCCACGGAAGAGATCGGCGTTGAGCTCTTCAAAACGAGCTCTGGTGATTGAAGTGTAGAAATCGATTCCCTCATAAAGAGAGTCGATTTCGATGCTGGCCTGAGTGCTGGAGGACAAAGTGCGCTTCGCTCGCTCACACGCTGTGCGCAGCCGACGGACCGCCCTCTTGTTGTCGCTGATGTCCTTTTTGTACTTGCGCTTGAACTCCGAGATGAAATGGTTGACCATGCGATTGTCAAAGTCTTCTCCGCCAAGGTGAGTGTCTCCGGCTGTAGACTTGACCTCAAAGATGCCATCTTCAATTGTAAGAATGGACACGTCAAAAGTGCCACCTCCAAGATCAAAGATCAGGACATTTCTCTCAGAACCAACCTGATACCAGACAAATAAGTCAGCTGTATTCAACAATTGCTGCTTTAATATTGTAAGTGGATGTAGTACACTTACTTTCTTGTCCAAACCATAGGCAATGGCGGCAGCAGTCGGCTCATTGATGATTCGTAGAACATTGAGGCCAGAGATAGTCCCAGCATCCTTTGTGGCTTGGCGCTGAGAGTCATTAAAGTAAGCAGGCACCGTAATAACAGCATTCGTGATGGTCTGCAAACACAGATTCAGGAAGTCTAACAGCTGATTTTGTTTTACTGAAGTACTTGTTCCTCCCAAATGTTTAAAGTGTGTTATTCAAGCAGGCCTCTTTCATGCTCTAATAAACTGACGTGTGTCAATGTTGACAGGTTAGACATGTCAACATCTTACAGACATACAGCAACAAGGGAGATGGTTTCTCGGCGCCATTATAGCAAATACAGGCATTGTGCGTAACAGAAACCTACTTTTCCAAGGTATGCCTCTGCAATTTCCTTCATCTTTGTAAGCACCATGGAAGAAATCTCCTCTGGGTAGAAGGCCTTGGTCTCCCCTTTGTATTCAACTTGAACTTTGGGGCGTGAGCTGTCATTTATAACAGTGAACGGCCAATGCTTCATGTCTGACTGCACAACAGATTCGTCAAACCTCCGTCCAATGAGCCTTTTTGCATCTAGAGAAACAAATATTGCAATAAACTAAGAACATGACAGAACTTAAATTTAACAATACATGAATAAGCCAATAAGTATCTTTTTATATGGCCATGATTAATCCTAATTTGATTATTTTAGCTATATTTATACATCAGACCATAATTTTATAATACAAATAATAGATAAAGATTAACAGTGTTGATAAGTCAGTAGTGTGCATAATATTATGCAAAGCTACAGGAAATGAGCATGCACAATTACATGTCCATTTTTGGTTGATACAGATACATTTTAAAAATTGCATCTCAAAATTGCATCATGCATAAATCCACTTACCAAAGACTGTATTGGTGGGGTTCATTGCTACTTGATTTTTGGCAGCATCTCCAATCAGCCTCTCTGTGTCTGTGAATGCTACATAACTTGGTGTGGTTCTGTTACCCTGGTCATTGGCAATAATTTCAACTTTGCCATGTTGAAAGACCCCCACGCAGGAGTAGGTGGTCCCCAGATCAATGCCAACTGCTGGTCCCTTTGACATGGTGTCTGCTGGCAGCATACACATATGGTTAATATTCATAATGAAACTATATTTTAAGCATTATACCCAAGCCTTCCAAATAAGGGATGTATGTATGTTAGTTTGATACCTATTAATAGCTCACAAGTCGTTGTATACACTAATTTTGTTTACTCAAAAGCTTTATTGGCACACTAGACATCAGATGATCCTGTGGCCTACATGGACCACAGAGAGGATCAGCTGTCACTGTGTTAAAAGGCGCTGCTTCAAACAGAGCTGAGGAAAGAACTTCACAGCTTTGTCACTCCTTTGGTTGCATTAGTGTTTAGCTAACGTTATGTTTATAAATTAAAACTTATGTCGTTCCAAACCTACGTATTTCATCTGTGGAAATTAAAAGATAACATAAAGAACGACAGCCTCAATCTGACACATTCACGACAAAATATTTATTTTGAGTGAACTATCACTTTAAGATAATTAAATGCCTCTGAGGGAAAGTTAATGTTCTGTTTCCTATCGTTTGCTCCAAACCATTATGCAACAATTTGTGATTTTCCTAGGCATTCCTGAATTCGAAAAACTGGCAGTGTCTTTTTCTGGAATCATCTGTTGCTAGAACATTCCATAAACCCTAATCAAGCGCTCACATTACATTAACGTTCTACAACGTTCCATATTAACGGTAACGTTAGTTCAGAATGCAGATTCAGGAAAAGGTGTTAAAGGCGCTAAAATCTGACCGTTTTTTAATTCCTCTTTTGTGTTGAAAATGTGACAAATGACTGACATTCATTTCGCCTCACATCACTTTAATATTTTATATTTAAAAGAAAGTCAAAGCTTAGGGACAACATGTGGATCGATGAAAAACGAAAGAATTTTGACTTTTGAGTAAATTGTAAACTATCAAACTAAACTATCAAACCTATAAAGCATCAAACTCGTCGCATCTCGGATTGGCGTTGTATTCTAATATTAGCAACCGTGCAGTTGTTTATCGCTTTAAACAAAGTCTAAACTCTTTAATTTTACATGCATAATAACAACAGTCATCGGTGCTCACCAGAAACCCTGGGAGTCTGTCAATCGCCTGTGGTGTCTCAGCTGTAGACGCGCGCGATGTCTGCAGCAGAAGCGTGCTGTAATGCGCTTTAAAGACTCTTCCTGAGAACAGTCCAGAACATGGAACGACAGCAGCAGCCAATCACGTCGCGCGGCCGCTGAAGCGTTTAGAGATGGAGAACGCCAACAGAGTTCCGCCTGTTAATAATAATTGTGTTTCTAAACGGAGAGTTCCAGAACATTCCCAGGTAATTTTACGTAC
Organism: Enteromius thamalakanensis; assembly: GCA_032357475.1. Taxonomy (NCBI): domain Eukaryota; kingdom Metazoa; phylum Chordata; class Actinopteri; order Cypriniformes; family Cyprinidae; genus Enteromius; species Enteromius thamalakanensis. The sequence continues at coordinate 8,292,711 of JAUCMT010000028.1, forward strand.
AATACGTTTTGCGCTAATCAGAAACCCAGTCAAATGGACAGTCATGGCTGTGTCAGCGAACATCGACTACAGTAAAGAAGCAGGACTAAAGTGGTTTTATAAATGTGAACGATGGACAAAAGATAACTGAATAAAACAAGAACATACGGAAACTTTCTGAAGCAAGTGATAAACCCGAGAAAAACCCAAAATAGGTCCCTCTAGCGGCCATTTGCTCACGTGGCGTCTTCTCTTCATTTCGTATTTCTAAAAACCAGACGGTGGCCGCCACAAAATCCCTGGAGTTACAAACCACTTTATTAAAGTAGTATACCTATAAATAGAGGGAAATGCTTTTCTTTAAATTATGGTATTTGTTACATTTGAAACTTTAAATTACTGACACGGGATAGCGCTATTGTTATGGTTACCTTCTCAGCTCAGCTCGATTTCTGTTCGCGAGTGGTGCAGTTTTCAAACTTTTGTGTTCACTGAAACATTATAAAATGTATATTGTATATTCCGTTTAAAAAATAATACATAAACCTGAGAACCGAGACTGATGTTTTGTAACACTGCTATCTAAATACTCGTTTACTGTACACGTTCCCTTAAATGATGTCAGAGGGAGCCCTCAGGTATCTAACTCTATCTATCTATCTGTCTGTCCTAAATCAATTCTGCCATCTCAAAGTTATCTTTGTTGTCACACATGCTTCTATTATATATTTTATGTTTCTACAGTGATACTGCAGTATAACTGCCCTGTAAATCTGCCACATCAACATATGACCACAAGGTGGCATAGTCATGAAAACCCCTGTCAGTCAGAGAGCTGTCACAGTTGTCAATAGTGTACAAGTTACATGATGTCAGAAAGACAATCAGTCCACATACACTGAAAACAATTCGTGACAGCGGAAACTAAATGTCCGATAAAAACGATGCAGGTATTGTATAGAGGGTGTGATGAGTTGAGCCTAAACAAAAAGCAAGGCAGAATGAGGACACACCCTTAAGCCCCAGACAAAGCAAAGCGGTTGATCATTTCAAATCCTCTGGGATGTGATATTTTCAGCAAAATGGAGTTCAATCAGAAAACAGAGGAATGTCATTGTATCGTTTTATTCACAATAGCTTTTTCTAACTGACCTGGATAAAGCTAAAGGGCAGACAAGCTGTCATGACCCTTTCATAATGATAAAGTCAAGTATGAAACCATTAACTTTACTTTCACTGAATTCTCACAGGCTAACCAAACCTATGAAAAACAATTGCATGACTGAAATACTCATTGTGCATATTTATTAAGAAACTTTAATTAAAAACAAGATATTATAACTGTTGTGACTGTTTTGAAGGAACTTCAGTCTTAATAGAAGAATTCTGTTTTTTCTGTGTATGTTTGATTTTACCTGTATTGAAATGGTGCTTGGTTTCATCAAGGAAAAATGTTATACATGTGGTTGATGTCCTAACAAGGGAACGGTGGGTGCCTTTTGTCCAAATAAGTGTTTAACTATGAAGTAAGTACTAGCGTTAGTGCCAATATTCATAAAAAGAAATACTATCCCTCATTGTTAAGTGACCAACACCTATTTTAAACACCCTACTTGACGGCAAAGTGACACCCGCCAAACATATATAGCCTACCACTGTTACAGAATATTCTGTAATATTGTGAAGTGAAATACATTAAAAAGTAGTGAGGACAGTTTTTGTTATCCATTTAACATAATAATACAGTATCTAATATCAAATATCACTATTGAAGATCTCATATCAGATCTATCTTATTCAATTTTTTTAAAGAGAAAATAAAAATGTTGTCATTATTTACTTTTATTTAATTCCTTAATTCCAAAGGATTTTTTTAAAGAATATATTTTGTTAGATGATATTTAGAAAAATAGTATATATATATATACTCTGTGTGTGTGTGTGTGTGTGTGTGTAATAGTGCTGTCAATCAATTCTGATCATTAAGGTAAATGTTTTGTTCATAATAAACAATATATATATAAATATATATATATATATGTGTGTGTGTGTACAGTGTGTATTTATAAATATACACATGTACAGTATTTAAGAAAAATAGATTGTTTATATTTTAAATATATGAATTTAAATATAGACATTTAAAAACATGTTCATATTTTCTAAACATATACTGTATGTGTGTGTATTTATGTAGGCTATACATAATAAAAATACACAGAATGCGATTAATCGATTAATTATTTGACAGCACTAATAAATGCAGTATAAAAATAAAACAGTATAAAAGTTTAAAAAAAAGCTCCAAGAAGCTGTGATTTACAGAGAATTTATAACAGTTAAGGGTGTTATAAATTCACTGTAAACCACAGCTTCACTGTGCATATTACTTTTATAAATATATATCTATATAATGTGTGTGAGCAACACAGAGACAGAAATAAAGAGGTGTATGTTGGTAGAGTAAAGATCTGAATCAAAGCCTAGAAGCATCTTTTTTATGAATAACATTAAAACCGAAATAAATAAATGTTGTTTGAGGAGAACATCGCTGATACCATGCAAATATAACCATACAATGGTATACATATGTATTATTAAGTTGTTGAAGGATTTGAGTGATTCAGTTCAAGACCTTAATGAGAATAGAGACCTGACATACTTTTATTTATTTTTTTATGTACCAGTTTCACTTGTTGTCCTAGGAACTATCTGTTCAATCAACAATATTGATGACAAAATTGTTTTGTAAAAGTAGTTACCAGATCTGAATAGATATCAGTGCGGAGATCACTGGAGGATCTCGTGTTGCTGTCTTTTGTCATGTTTTCTTTCACACCCTTCTCCTCTGTATAAAAACCCAAGCTGGAAGAATCTGCAAGACGGGAAGGAGAAGTTAGTCATCAGGAGTTTATAGATCCATAAGGTAACATTCCGTTTATTCTCTTAAATGGTTTAGATGGAATAAGACATATTTGCTACTTTATCATACTTAAACACAGATCTTTTTACATTTCTAACTTTTTTAATGACTTAAAAAAGCTGTCTAAAACATTATTATTAGATGAAAGAAGTGTTTGCTTCATTGGTTTGTAATTTCTAATGGTTTGTCTTTTTTCAGTTTGCCTCAGGATGATCAGAATAGTCCAGCTATTGTGTCTTTCTGGCCTTCTTCTACAGTGTGAAGGTCAGGGTCTCCAAACATGCCTCCCGCACCCCACGTACAGACCGGCAGGTTAGTGATCACACTGCTCTTCATCAGATTTCTTCTTATTGTTCAGTAAAAATGATTTAAACATTGTAGAAAAAAAATGATACATTTAATGCAGAAGATATAAAGGTGTTTCGGACCATTAATTTAGTCATTTGTAACTTTTAGTTTATTGTTCTTACAAGTTTGGCAAAAATAAATGAATAAAATAATACAATAATCAATTTTAAAAAGTCAGCCAGTAAGAAAAATAAAATTAGAAAGGGATCAATTCTTATTTTTTGAAAATGATTTGAAATCATTGGTATCTTAATTTTGCTTTTTAAATGTGTCGTTTAAAGGATATTTTGTCATTTTCACTAGAAAACAAAAGACAAGAAAAAAAGGCATGCATTCATATTAGTCAAATTACTGTAATAAATATTCATGTTTCTTTCAGAAAACGCCGACATCACAGTGGTTTGTGGAACCAATAATATGTTTTTAAAAGTTCTCATTTGTCCAATGTATTTCGGGGGATACAACGAATCACTGATGGCGCTCAATGCTAAGTTTAATGTCCCAGCCTGCCGTGGAGTGGCGGACTGGACTGTCAATCCTCCCGTCTTGATGTTTAACTTCTCAATCTCTCAGGAGGCGCTTCTACTCTGTGGCAACAATATGAACGTAAGACCTTTCAAAAGCAATCGACCTTTCAAAGTTTCATCCTGCAGATTTCCATAATGTGTGTGTTTATTGGTTAGATTACAAGTCAGGTGGGATCCGGAGTATTCTCAGACTTCTCCCAAATCCAGTCCGTTAATGTGTCTGGATTAATCAATTCCTTCGATCCCAGCACCAGCACTATCAGCTACAGGCAACAGCTGATGTACCAGTTTTCGTGTCTGTATCCACTGCAGTATTTGGTCAACAACACTGAGCTCAGCGTGTGAGTATAAATGCACAGAATCTGTTTGTCTGCCGAGGTTTTTTGTACTGTATCTTGCGTGACAAAGTGTCTTTTTGTGGCAACAGCTCAGGAGTGAGTCTAGCAATAAAGGACAACAATGGCACCTTCGTCAGTACTCTAAGCATGGCTCTTTACAGTGTAAGGATCTTTTCATGAATTAACACTTACTCAATTAATTAGAGAATACAAGTTTCTTGACATCTTTTTATTTCCAACATTTTTTAGAGTGCCAACTATACTACCAAACTCCTGATACCAGGAACTGGGCTGCTTCTGAAAACTCGCATTTATGTGAGTGTCAAAGCAACAAATCTCACAAACAAGTAAGAATTCAACTTTATATATTTTACTATTAATATTTTAAGTTAGTGCTTTTGTCAGTATTTGTTTTTATAGTATTTCTATTCACCTCAGTTTATTTTTATTTTAGTGTTAGCAATTTTTATACTTCAATTTAAACATATTTATTTCGTTTTTTTATCTTTTCGATTTTATTTCAAGCAACGACTATTTCAGAAAAATTGGTTTTAGTTTAAAAATAACAACACTGCAGCTCTTGTTGTATCAAAATTATTTCAAAATTGAACACTACTGATTATACATTTACAGATCAAAAGTCATTTATATTATTGTGTATTGTAAGGTTCAATGTGTTGCTGGACCGTTGCTACGCCACAACAAGCCCATATCCAATCAGCAGCACTTCTTATGATCTTTTCATTGGGTAAGTCATTCACAAAAAGCAGACTGATAGAGACTAGGTAGACACTTGAGTTCTGTTGTGAGAATCACATCTATTGTTGTTTTTAGGTGTACTCGTGATGCCCAGACAAGGATTGATTTGAATGGGATATCCCAAGAAGCACAGTTCTCCTTTGAGGCCTTCCGCTTTGTGGAACACAAAAACCTGACCATCTCCACTTTCTACCTGCATTGTGCTACCCGACTCTGTGAGAACTCCACTTGTGCCTCCTTGCTTCCGGTAACTAGTGCTCATCTGATGACAGAATTTCGTTTGTTTGCTTTATTTTAGAATTTATTATAATTTGGCTCAACTCATCATTTTCAACTTTTTCTGTGTTTTTGTAGAAATGTGTAAGGAAAAGAGAAGTACAGACTCCAGAGTTCAACGCTTCTGATGTTGCCACTGTCTCCTCAGGACCAATCAAAACAAGAGTTGACAACGGTACAAAAAGTCATATAAAAGTTATATAAAAATAACTAAAGTTACTCATTTGTACTGATTTTAAATTCGCTTCTTCCTCAGGTGGCAATGTTCCCGCTAAATGTAAGAACGGATTCATTTTATTGAACTCATTTAGAACTTTAAAATTAGTTCTAGTAATGTTTTGCATTTATGATGTGATTATTATTGATTTATCTTCTTATGTGTATCTAGTAATCTCATCAGCATCCATCCCTCAGCTGACATATGTTGGTGTAGTCACTGGCTTGCTGAGCTTCTTTCTATTTGACTGGCTGTCTACATCAGGACTTGCACAGTGATCTACATCGGAATTCAGAGTTCCTTATCGCTTGACTGAACATAATGTTTCTCAGAAGATATCTCACATGTTACATACTTGTGGGAAAATATATTATGTGTCAGTTATTAGCACCTCAATTTTTCAGTTTAATAAGGTAGATAAACTATTGGTTTGCCATTTTTTTCCTTTTGTTATATGTTCTATGATCTACATATGCAATATGTAGTTTACATATTTTGTTTTGGAAAGTCTATAATGCATGAAACACTGCTTTAGGGTAAATGTATGCACTATGAATGTAACAATTTAAGGTTTAAACTTGAATAAAAATATTAGAACTTGTTTTTGTCCCCCGGTATTTTCACTCATCCGTGTTATCAGTGTGTGTTAAATATTAAATATTTCTTCACATGGTATCAAATCACAAGTGCACAAAAATTTTTATCACAACATAAACGTGCATATGACAGACTGTGTACTATACCAGTTTCCCTCCCACTCTCTTTCTGTTTTCCACTTTAGGAAACCATTTTTATTAGTTAAAAGTTGATGATTGTGACAGTATTTGTGGAAACCATGCAAATTTCCTGCAGTTTTTATTTAAATTGTAGAATTCTGAAAACAGAATTTTGTTTTGTGAAACTAGGTTGCTACATAAAACATAAACTACATAAAGCAAAACAAAAACAGCCTCATGCAAATGAGAATGTTCATTGTCTAGTTCATAGTTTTTTAGTTAAATTGTTAAGTCTTTAAACTTTTGTTAATCAATAGATACACTGATATTGGGTATTCGTAACGAAACAACAACAAAAACGAACAAACCTTACATTTGTCTTGGTTGATTCAGTAGGCTAATTGTCATAATTTTTTCAGCTTTTTTCAAATAGTTATGTTTTCAATTATTTTCATAATTTGTTACTCATTATGCATCAAAATAGAGGTCTCTGCGGAATCATTTTTGAGTCCCGTTCCCGCTGAGGTTTTATTCCGCACCCGAATTTACACCCGAGAGACCGACCGCTTCCGCAAGAAGTTTTTGTCTTTAGCTTTTCAGTCGAATCACTTCGACGTTACAGATTGGAACTCGCCAGAGAGACCAATTGCCTTTGAGCTTTATACAAAAGGCAAATGAATATTGGTGTGCACTTGATTGCGCTCAGGTGCACCTCATCACTGCTCTTCCGGAGTTTCCCATCTGACCCAAAAAGTTTTTTTGTCTCCTCAGATGCTGACCATGGGCACTGTGTCGCCAGCACGGGATCCAGGGAGGCAGGTAAGCGCTGCTTAACGCAGCCAGACTCACAATCCCTGTCCCATTTAGCCTGCCCCACTGCTGGTACGCCAGTCAACGTTCCCTTGATTCCCCTAGTGACGAGTGCTTACCTTATGAGTGGACCGTTAGCCTCGGCTATGCGATTCAGTTGGCCAGGCGCCTGCACAGCAGCATTCGCTACACTCAGACAACAGTTCAAGTTCAAACAGCCCCTCGTTCATTCCCTCCAGCCGAGATGAGGTCAGGGTTTTACATCCCGAGAAGCTGCCGTTCAAAATGCTCACTCTGAAGCGGAGCCAGGGTTAGTTCACAGCCACTGACCTAAATGATGCGTTCTTTTATGTTTCGATTTCGCTTCGGCTCAGACCTCTTCCTAAAGAACGGGTTGCACTCCCTCTCCCTCTGTCCCTCTCAGAAGGTGTTCTCTCCCTGCAAAGGTGGCAGAGGGGCATCCGCATCCTCAATTATCTCTGCGACTGGCTGATAATAGCTCACTTGTGGGATTTGTTGTGCATGCACAGGGACACAGTGCTTCGGCACCTCAGCCATTTGGGTCTTCAGGTCAACCGAGAATAGAGCAAGCTCTCCCTGGTGCAGAGGATCTCTTTTTCTCGGTATGGAGCTGGGCTCAGTCTTTCTCTGCCCGCCTCTCCAGTGAGCACGCAGGCCACGCTGAACTGCCTAGATTCGTTCAGGCACAAGACTGCGGTCCCTCTCAACACTTTAGAGGCTCCTGGGACATATGATAACTCGCCCGCCATGTGCTCCTGTGGAGCCACAAGCGGCTGAAATCTCTGCACGCTGTTCATATTCCAGGGTTACTCAACCGTGAACCAATCACGGCAGTCCACCCACCCAGGTAGTCCAGCTGATATGGAGCCATCCTACCAGGCCAAGATAGACCTCTTCATCTTCCAGAATCTGTCCATTGCCTGTTGTTTTATTCCATCCTAAAGTCCAAACAATCGCTCGGTGGGGATGCACTCACACACAGCTGGCCTCCGGGCCTCAAGTACGCCTTTCCTCCAGTGAGCCTCCTTGCACAGACCCTGTGCAAGATCAGGGAGGACGAGGAACAAATCCTGCTGGTAGCAGCACGCTCCTCGCGGTGCCCTCTCCCTGAATATCCCCTGGGAAGAGGAAGATTTTCTCAGGGGATAGGGCACCACATGGCACCCGTGACCTGAGGGACGCGCAGACTTCTCCACCCTTTCAAGTACTGTCATAGAGACCATCTCCCAAGAAAAAAGCTCCCTCTACGAGGCAGGCTCACGCTTTGAGATGGGGTCTGCTCCTTGTTCTCATGGAGAGGACCCACAGAGATGCACGATCGCAGTTGTGCTTTTTTTCCTGTAAGAGAAGTTGGAGTGCAGGCTGTCCCCTTTTACTCTCAAAGTGTATGTCGCTGCCATAGCCGCATGTCACGATGCAGTGGAGGGCGTGCCCCTCAGTAAGCACAAACTCATCGTTCGGTTCCTTAGAAGTGCGCGTTGGTAAATTCCTCAGAACCACATCTCATACCCTCTTGGGACCTTGCCATCGCCCTACATGGCCTGCGGCAGGCTTACTTCAAGCCCCTTCAGTCTGCAGATCATAAGTATCTGACGCTGGAGATAACTCTTTTCATTGTGCTGGCTTCCATTAAGATGGTAGGGGACTTATAAGTCTTCTCTGTCAACAAAGAGTGCCTAGAGCTAGGCCCGGTTGAAACCCCGGCCAGCTTGTGCCCAAGGTTCCTACCACGCCTTTCCGCAATCAGCTAGTGAACCTGCAAGCTCTGCCCCGGGAGGAGGCAGACTCAGCCTTAGAGTCACTGTGTCCTTTACGCGTGCTGCTCTTCTACACTGACCGCACTCGGAGCACCAGATGCTCCCAGCAGCTCTTTATTTGCTATGGCAGACATCAGAAAGGGAATACTGTCTCCAAACAGAGGTTGGCTCATTGGGTGGTCGAAGTCCTCTCCCGTTATACCAGGTAAAGCCTTGCCCTTAAGACAGAGAGCGCACTCAACAACAGTGTTGCTTTGTCCTATTCAACGGGTTCTCTGTGCCTCTTAGCAGATATCTGTGGGGCTGTGTGCTGGGCAACACCCATACCTTTGCCAGGTTTTACGACCTCCGCATAGAGGCCATGTCTTCACGCATCCTCACTGAGGACAGCAGGTGAGCGAGAGAACCGGCTGGTGCCGGCTTGCTGCGCCACTCCTTCGGGATCCGTGCGCTTTTTTTTGTGTGTGAATCTAAGTCCTCCCTGCCCCGCAGTCGGACCTAGAGTGGAGTAGCTTCGGCTGTGCTTCCTCGGGGTCTCCTTCGCCCAGTAGGTGTGGCAACAAATCTCAATATTTCCACAGTAAGCCAGAAGGCTGTGTTTCCCTTCAATTATATCCATAATATATTTTCTTTATTCCACATGCGAGAACTGTTTGTTAAGTCATGTGCTCTGTTCCCCCAACCACCGGCTTCAGTACAACTGGCAACCCTGGGGTGCCCCAATCCAATGGCCTGAGTCGTGGCCTGTTCCATGGATGTTCCCATCTGTAACATCGAAGTGATTCGACTGAAAGGGTAATGTCTAGGTTAAGAACGTAACCCACGTTCCCTGAAGGAGGGAACGGAGACGTTACACTGGTCGCGCTGTCCCCGCCTTGGCTCTTCAGTGAAAACCTGCATGTGCACTCCGCTCGTGCCCTCTTATATTCACGCAGTGATGAGGTGCACCTGAGCGCAATCAAGTGCAGTGCACGCCAATATTCATTGGCCTTTTGTATAATGCTCAAAGGTAATCGGTCTATCTGAGTTCCCAGAGTTCCCATCTGTAACTTCTGGGTTCCCTGCTTCTGGGAACATGGGTTCCGTTCGTAACCTAGACGTTTTCCCATCATGTAATAGCCTTTTTTATTTTTACATATTATTTAATATTTTGCTCATTTTATTTATAAAAGCAAGAACATTAAATCTGGTGGCAACTCTGTTAGTATCATATACAAACTACAATTGGTACTTACTGCATCTTCATGAGCTAACATTTATATATTTTAAAATTCCATTTCCAATTTCTTTTCTTTTATTAAAATGTAAATAGCACATTTTGATTTATTCATTTTGACAGTATTTGAGAATGAGGGTCAAGAGGGCAAACATTTAGATTTAGATCCGTTTATGTAATCTTTCATTTGTTCTTTGTTATTTTTTGAAAGAGTGTGTGGAATTTGATGCTGTTTATTTGGTCCTTTGAGACAAGAGAAATGTGCCATCTTCAGACAGCTCAGCTCCTCTCTTCTGTCCCACCAGAGCTCTCGTTCTGCGAGCGTGACCCGGTCCCACCTCCTCCTTTCAGAGCCATGGCTCTTCGCACCAGATCTCAACAGTGGTGCATTGTATTTGCATCCATTGCCAAAATTGCATTGTCATGTAATACAAAGTCCAATACAGCACTGTTGTTGGCTTATTTTTAAATGTCATTTTTCTGGGGAGTTCTATGCTAATTTCTTTGGTAGCCAGATGATAGTTTGTGTATTCTGTGCATGATAGTTTACTATATACCCATACTAGGGTACACCTTGTCACCATATACAAATATTTGATATAGCAACATAAAGAAATCAGCATGGTAAACAATCTTTGTTTATTCATATGCTTTTGGCATGTTTATTAGGTGTACCCATGCATTATTTTGCTTGCAGTACAGTATGTCTTTGAGTTTTGATGTTAGTACAGGCGTATTTGACATATAAAGCAGTCACTCACTTTGCACATTTTTGGCAACAAATTAATTCCCCCACAGTTTGTTACAATACACACATTCTGTTTCCCTCCTTCCCTGGTATAATCATTTTCTGCATTTTGTTAAGGCTTTGGATTTGACCTTTTTTACCTTGAAAATTGTAAGTCTTGAACATTATAAGGTCGTCTTTGGACTCAAAATATGTGTGATGTTTTAAAGGGATTCTCATTAGCTCTATAAATCTGTAACCTCTTAAAAATAGATTACATTAGAAAAGAATCACCTGAACATTCACCTTTAGACATTGCTTATAACAAACTTTTATGGAAAGCATTTTGAAATTGGTTAATGAATTCATATATTATGTTAGTGGCTTAGTTTGATCTGATTTCTGTCCAATCCTACTGAACACAGGAGTGAAGGCAATAATTAATAAATAAATCCAACTAGAGAATATATATATACTTTCTGGAAATAAAAAGTATTTAGAAAAAGTATTTAGGCAAAAAAGTATTTAGTCAGCCACCAATTGTGCAAGTTCCCTCACTTAAAAAGCTTAAAGAGGCCTGTAATTTTCATCATAGGTATGCCTCAACTATGAGAGACAAAATGGGGGGAAAATCCAGAAAATCACATTGTAGAATTTTTAATGAATTGGAAAATTCCTCAGTAAAATAAGTATTTGGTCACATACAAACAAGCAAGATTTCTGGCTCTCACAGACCTGTAAATGTCCTCAACTCGTTACCTGTATTAATGGCATCTGTTTGAACTCGTTATCAGTATAAAAGACACCCGTCCACAACCTCAAACAGTCACACTTCACTATGACCAAAACCAAAGAGCTGTCAAAGGACACCAGAAACAAAACTGTAGACCTGCACCAGGCTGGGAAGACTGAACCTGCAATAGGTAAGCAGCTTGGTATGAACGTTCTGGGGCTCCACGCAAGATCTCACCCCGTAGGGTCAAAAAAAGCTCTCCTGCAGAGACCTGGAACCAAAGTAACAAAGGCTACCATCAGTAATACAGTGTGCTGCTGTGCCAGATGTTTCCCGCTGCTTAAACCAGTACATGTCCAGACCCGTCTGAAGTTTGCTAGAGAGCATTTGGATGAGGACTGGGAGAATGTCATAAGGTCTGATGAAACCAAAATGGAACTTTTTGGTAAAAACTCAAATTGTCGTGTTTGGAGGAGAAAGAATGCTAAGTTGCATCCAAAGAACACAGGGGTGGAAACATCATACTTTGGAGGTGTTTTTCTCCAAAGGGACCAGGACGACTGATCAGTGTAAATGAAAGAATGACTGGGCCATTTATCGTGAGATTTTGAGTGAAAACCTCCTTCCATCAGCAAAGGCACTGAAGATGAAACTGCTGGCTGGGTCTTTCAGCATGACAATGATCCCAAACACACCACCCGGGCAATGAAGTGGTGGCTTGGTAAGAAGCATTTCAAGGTCCTGGAGCAGCCTAGTCAGTCTCCAGATCTCAACCCCAAGAAAATCTTTGGTGGGTTTTTTTTGGCGTGTTGCCCAGCGACAGCCCCAAAACATTACTGCTCTAGAGGAGATCTGCATGGAGAAATGGGCCAAAATATTGGCAACAGTGTGTGATAACCTTGTGAAGACTTACAGAAAACATTTGACCTCTGTCATTGCCAACAAAGGGTACTTTTTAAGTGGGACAACTTGCACAATTGGTGGCTAACTAAACATTTTTTTGCCCCCATATTATATGAACAAATATTATTTGAAAGATGTAATTTGATAAATGTCCCTGTAATCTCATTTCCATGTGTTTTTGGCTGCTGTTACCATCCTCAGTGGTAACATGCCTTCCACCCATTCATTGGGAGACTCCATCATTCTCCTCCATAAGGTCACTTCCTCTGCTGTAGAGTCCATCCAGTTCACCTGTACTCCGTAACTCTTACCTGTGCACAAAAATTGGCTTGGATATAATTATTGTTAATATGCATTTCATATCTTTACGTTCATAGATCCCAAAACCCATAAAGATCCAGTGCTGGAATGCACCTGTGCCCATGCCGAGTCTCAAGCCTCCGAGCAGGTGATTGGCTAGTCGGTCACGGTCCCAAACAGTAAGCTCCACACAAGCCTCTTTCAGATCCTCTACCCTGAAGCCGTCATAAACCATAGTATGGTTAAATACAGGGTTGACTGTTCTCTTCAGCACCCGAGTCTTCTGACGGCTCTTTTTGCTGGTGTCAGGTAGTACAAAGCTGTTCAAGAAATTAAACCATGATTTAGTAGGACATATATATATATTATTTTATTTATTTTTTTTAAGAAAATTAACTATTTATTTTTATATTATTATTACCATTTTACATATGGGTCAATAGTTGGACTTCTGACAAGCGGGAGATTCTTGCAATCTTTTACCCAGATATGCACCTCACCAGAGCCAGGAATGTTCTTTGCTGGATTTAAAAAAAGAAAACACAGAAATAACAAGTATCAATTGAATTAAAGGGGAAATGTAGAAATTTTTTCTTGTAAAATGTACTTCAATAATCATTACTTACAACTTTGAAAAATAATTTTTACAGTGTATGAATGGGAGTTATTGTGAATAGTAAATGATTGTAAAGGGTGGAGCCTTACAGTGGGAAATCCGAGGCAGGAAACGTATGGCCAGTCTCATCTGTCCTCTTAATTCAGATGGATGGAGGCTGTTTGCTGTCTGACAGAACAGATTCTGGAATCAGAACAAAACACTGCAGGTGAATAGGGTAACAAATTAAATATATTGTACAGTATATCGTCATACCCAGCTGATTGATTAAATAGAAAAAAATTATATTAAAAGTTTTCTAAAATCTTAGGTTTAAATATGTAAACAAGTAATTATTTAATGAAATATTTGATAATTTGTGCTAAATGTCTTGTACGAAAGGACTGGATGATTTCAGTTTAATTTTTGATTATTAGAGTCAAAAGTTTTTACAGGGGGAATTTTGGGGGATTGAAATGTTGCATATAATTATATATAAACATCTTCAGGATATAGGCAGGAATAAAAATGTAAAGGTGCATGAAAAAACATTGTTTATTTGTGTAGTGACCTATTCAGCCAAAAATAAAAATTCTACTTAAAGCTATTCTAGAAATTTTTTTCCCAGTTTCCCACTATACTAGTTAAAAGCCTCTTCTTACATAGACCTTTTTTTATTTAGACCACTTTAATTATTGATTGCTATCATGAAAAGATACTCAACAATCAGAATTGGGGGCAGAAGTGATGTAAGGCGCTTCTGCAAAAGTTGTTTAAAAACGTCTCAGGTTATGTATATAACCTTGTTCCTTGAAGGAACAAGACGCTGCGTCGACGAGACGCTATGGGAACGCCCTCAGCGTGACGGCTCTGAACAGTGTGTAGAATCAGCCAATGG
>JAUCMT010000028.1:8309414-8322440 GCA_032357475.1 Enteromius thamalakanensis
TGACGACTCGTGTAGGCGAATGTGAGTCGACTCTTGTTTTTGATAGACAATAACTTTATTTATCGTGCACTGTCAGCATTACAACTTTGCAGATAGTTTATGTTCACCTACAGCTACATGACACACTGCATGAACAATAATTTTGGAAATAGTGGTTCAAACTTAATTTTATGAAGCTACAAGAATACTTTTTGTGCACAATAAAAACAAACCCTAAAAAACTATGCAATGTCTTCTCTTCCAGGTATTTTGGGTCTTGAATGTGGTAACTGCGTTGGTCAGAAATCGCTTGGATTTCATGAAAAATACCTTATTTGAGTCGTACTAGTTTGGAACGCACGAGGGTGAGTAAGTAAAGACAGGGTTTTATTTTTGAGTGAACTATACCTTTAATATCAAATCAAATTGGACCTTACTTACATTAGGCAAATTGTTTGCGTCTTATTGTAAACCAGAGTATGTGAGTGAAACGTTGTGATTTTGAGTGGAGCGATTTATTTTTAAAGTGTAGAGCACTCCATCACGAGTGCAATTCATGCCAATGACAATACCCTTAATATGACTGCATATTTAGCAAGAATTCACATGATGAACATATTCAGCTAGCTTGATAGAGAAGGATCACTCTAGATGGCGGCAATGGATATGAGCGGGAAGCTATACTTCTCAACGAATTTGTTTGCACACTAATACTCTAATAAACCATTCTGAAATTCACTCTGAAAATTTCTTATGTGGGATAATTGTAGGTTCTGTTTATAGAGTATATACTATGTTATATACATGAGCTTGGTAAATAGTTATATATATATGATATATAGAATATGACCATACAGATGACAGGGAGGTGGATCCAGAGTAGTTGCTGAGGTCAGTGAATTGTCTGTTATTCCACTGTGGTACACCACTACGAGAACTGCTCTCAGAGTCACTCTCTCCTTCATCACTCTAAAAAGACAGGATCGTAACAGTTTGAGCACCACACCATTTTTTGTGACCTGACCTTTCATCAGATAAACAATGAAATAATGAACCAACTTCTTTTTGCAGGAATGAGGGCACTGATTTGCTGAGTTGCTTCAGGTGCACTGTGTCTGATGTGGCAAAGGAAGTCTGGACAAGTGTGCTAGAGTCTTAAACAAGACAGCAGTAGTGTGATTCAATGCCATATGATGTCAACATTTAAAACATATCAAGAAGTTAAGCTCAAAACTTGCCATCATAGTTGTTCTGCATGTAGTCATTTGTTTGTTTTTGGTCTTGTCCTTTGGGAAAAGATCACAATGACGAAACACAGAAAAAAGTATAACAGAATCTGTTGTACTTTCTATTTAGAGCCGAACATTAAGGTCTACTCTGGAAGACGTATTGTGCTGCTACTGCTTGATAAGTAAACTCTGAAGAGAAGAGCTAAATATGGGAAACTTTTAACTGAAAACTAGTAATAAACATTATATAAATTATAATCAGATGCAGTTTAAAAAATGTTTGACATGATAGAGGATTGATGCTTACTAGGAGGAGTGCTGATGTCTTCCATACTTTTATGGTACACTGGTCTAGTTGAAGCTCGTCTTAGAGCTTTTTGAATAACACTTTCAGTTTCACCTGTAAGATTTAACAGTGTAAGCTTGATCCCATAGAACTAAAAAAGAATTAATTCAAGAAGCAAAAAGAATGTTGCTGGTGTTTTGTTTCTTTTTCTTGTACTATTGAGTAATATGAGCACTTACTATTTGACACTTGAAAGGGAAGCTGTGAGAAATTCGAATACAATGCAGATTTAATTACATCTTTATCATTTGTAAATAGATTAAGATTGGGGCCATTTAGTCCTTTTTAAGTCATGTTAATAATTTTGTCATGATTGCACACACATTTCATCTTACTGTAGGGTTAAAAACTTTAATTAAAGGAATTAATCAACTATTCCTAAATGCAATGCAAAGTAACTTTGGATAAAATTATCTACCAACTGTAAAAGTAAAATGCATGAAATTCACATAATGCTGATATTGGATTCCAATTATATGTGAAGGCATCCTTGGTTTCAAAAAAAAGTTTGTGAAACTTGTGCAGACTAGTAAGAGAGAAAGCTTCGAACTCACGGTTTAAATTCCCCTTAGTGGCATTTCCATCAGTTTGTGTGATTGAGTGGCATCCCAGGCTCCCTCTCCTGGTTTGGAGGTCGGGGGAACCCTGTACTGGAGTACTGGTTTTCACAGGGGTACACTTACAGCTGTGTTGTGTCTCTGGAGATGATGTAAATGAAGTGCACATAAAATCATCAACCTGCTCAGAAACTGGAGGTGGAGTGTACATAGTTCTGTCCTCTGTGATGCCAAGGTAATGTTGGAAGTCCCGTGGAATGAAGGATCTAGCCAGAGGTTGAGAGTCAGAATCCTCTGAGGTACGCGACGGTCTTCTCTGAGTGTTTCTGTCTCTGATTTCTGGGGGAGTTTGTGGAAGGGTAAAACTAGCTTCCTGTGTTTTCCTGGGCTTTGTAATGCTAGTTTCTGGTAGCTTTTTAACCTGTTGTAGATTGGTGCCCTGGGACTTCTTGGACTGAAGGTTTAAGTCCTGGGTTTGCTCCTCAACTGCAGTGTTCACAGAAAACATGCTGGCAGCACGCCGCATGGCATTTGCTTTTCCATTTAGACTGCCTTTGCTATTTCTTCTACTATGTTTAGGTTGTGACTCTTGACCAACCTGTGGTTTAGGTACCATTGGAGCTTCTGAAGAGGTCTGGGAGCCTTTCTGTTGCTGAAGAGTTTCAGTTTTTGATCCAGATTCTTGTCTTGACATAATCCTCTTCTTTGTGGGAGACTGGAACACTCTGGTTTTGGCTGGTGATGATGTTTTGTTATTCTGGCTTTCATTTACAAAGTCTTTGAAATTGGCTCGTTCATTTTGGCTTTGCGGACTCAAGGATCTCTGCTTTCCATTTTCAAGAACTGGCGACCTTTGCCCAGGTTTTGTAGGTGACCCTCCCCAAAAGTCACGGAGGTTCTTAAACTGTAAAGTGCTCATACCATCCATCATAACTGGCTTATCCTTCCGTAGTGGATGCACCAACAAATTAGGAGACATTCTACCTTTGGCAGAACTGTCCTCAACATCGTCATCATAATCATCATACTCAGTTCCTATTGTTCTGAGATCGAACTCAGATTTTGTAAATCTTTGGTTCAGTCGAGCAGTAGTAGTCGATTTGTTTTGAGCAACTGCTGATGTTTTAGATTCTTTCTCCCAGAAGGACTTGAGTTGCTTGATCCTCTCTGCCATGTTCTCTTGCTGGGAATTCTGCTTAACAAAAGGCGCTTGATTTGTTTTCTGTGCGGTTCTTGATTTAGCCTCCAATTCTTTTGGAGGAGTGTGATCTGCATCACTGTTGTTGATGCTGATGGTGCCTCTGCTATCAACATTTTGACCTGCTAGCAAAGAACCACTTTCAAGGGACAGGGAAGATGATTTAAAATGTGGAACATCTTTCTCTAAGGGAGAGCTTGCATGTATTTGGTTAGTCTTTTGATTAGCATATATCAGTGGTGGGTTTGATTCATCTGTAAAAATGGCTACTTGTGGTTTATAGTTGGTGTTACCACTTTCAACATGCTTATGGTCTACATCTTCAACTCTCTCTTGTTTCTGATGTCCTGGAGATGTTACTGAGCTTTGCTCACTTCTCTGCTGTTCCTCTACATCTTCAGTTGGCATTCTGCTAATATCACTAAGGAAAACCTGTTCATTTTTAGCAGGTGCGTTAGATTTGCTGATCAAAATCTTTGGACCAATGTTTTCTTTCTCCCAGAATGATTTCAAATTGGCAATCTTTGGTCGCTGGTTGTCTTCGGCATATGTTATTTCTTTTGCCTGATTTTGAGTATGCTTGATGTCAGTGTCTTCAAGTTTGACTTTAATCTCTTCCTCTCTCTTGAGTCTGTTCTCATTTTGACCATCTTTCCCACCTACAGAAATATTCACATCTGAAATCTCTGGAGGCACATTGTTTGCAGTAAGAGCAAAGTCAATAGAAGGTTTCTTGATGAGAGGCTCTTTAAAAGAAGCTGATTCATATCTTCTCTGTTCTTTTAGAGAATTCTGGGAAGGCCCATCAACGCTCTGCTCCTTTTCCCAATCTGTCTGTTGTAGGAATATTGTATTGACTTCTGATTGAACCTCTTCAGTTTTGCGTGGTATAATTAAGTACACATTATCTCTTGGTTTGGTTCTCTGATCTATGTCATCTTCAAAGTCTATGTCATCAATCTTGGTGTCTTCCTCCATGTCTTGGTCATTGCTCTCTACATCAAGTATATCACTGCTGTCTGAGCTTCTGCTAAACCACTCAAGAACTTTGGCAATAGAATCTCCATGTTCATCCGTAGGTGTGGGAATATGTTCATCTGGCATGACTTCCATTTTGACATCTTCTTGTTTGGAGCTACTAGTCTTTCGTTTTATATTAAAGACAACGGGGCCGCTATCAGTCTCACAGTCAGTAGAGACATCTGTCTTGTTGAAAGTATCTGTTATGTTGAGGGATCGGGGAAATTGTTGATCTGTAAAATAAACAGTGTAGCATTGAATTACCAGAGCAGAATCTAAACAACACTATTATAAGCAATAATTTAAGCCTATGAAATTTAAGATTATTTTTCACCCAAATGTAAAAATCATGTCATCATTTACTAACCTGTCATGTCATTCCAAACCCATATGACTCTCTTTCTTCCGCAGAACACAGCAGTGGATTGACAAAGCAGAAAATGTAATAAATATACAATTGTGTGAATTTTCAGTATAGGTGGCAGTACCTTGTTAAATTGGTGTGTTGAAGCAGAAGAAGGGTGAACTTTCCATCATCTACTGGACTAGAGTGTGAAGAGCTGTATACATGTACAATTGTTTGACTATCAGGTTGTTTTTCACCTGATGAATAACAAAAAATCTGATACTTGAAAGAACTTGGGAAAAGATTGGCAAGCTAAATTTGTATTTTGCTGACACACTTGCAAGCTTTGGCACTAAAGTTAGACCCAGTGTACTGCCATTAACCGGCTGCTTGTTTAATTATCTCCTTTGTGTTCGGCAGAAGTCAGTCAGTCGTACAGGTTTGAAATGACATGAGGATGGGTAAACAACATAATTCTCATTTTGGGGTGAATTTCTCCTTTAACGAATCTTGAACATTTCTAAAAATGGATCATACCAACAGCAGTTGTCTTGGTATTTTCTTCAGTTCCTATTGTTTCGTATTTTGAATATGGACTTGTATGATTTTCCACATTCCCAGATTTTTGCAATGCAGGTTGAGAAGCAGTGATCTCATCCAGTGGCTTTTCAGAGTTGTCAGTCAACTTGAACATTGCATTCTCACGAGGAAGGTTATTTTCACCAGAAATGTATTGGTCCTCTAATTCCATACTTAATGTCTGAGGAAGGCAACTATTTGTTTCTCTTCTTTGTTTTACGAGTTCTTCCACTTTTTTGCCATCATCTGCTCTTGTGATAGAGTTCAGACTTAGACGTGGTTTTATTTTTGGCTTTTCCTGTAAACCTTGTGGAAGGTTTATCAGCTGCGATGAAGCTCTAACTGGTAAACGTGACTTTGGCAACTTCAGTGGTAAAGGAAAGCTAAATTGCTCTTTGATTTCAGTTTTGCTACCTGATTCTTCTGTGCTACCCAGAGAAAGTCTAGATTCTTCAAGATCCTTTTCTTGACTGCTGTTTTTGCAAACATAGCTTAGGGATACTACTGGTTGTCGTAGCTGGCTCTTGAGAGTGGGCTCATTGGAGCTATGTTTAGGGATGCTTCTCGGTGGTGGAGACCTGATTCCTGAGCCTGCTGTGGTGGATACACCCTGGCTGGACACAGAGCCAGTGCTGTCTGAGACAGAGCTCTGTGGTTTGTTGATTTTGGTCCTCTTCTTTGGCACAGGCTTTTGACCAGGGGGTTTGTTGTGTGGGGTGTTAAAGACCTCACTATTAACTTCACCATGACTTGCTTCCTGATGTTTTACTGCAAATATGAGACTTGTAAGTATGGGACTACAAAGACAAAACTACAAATTTCACAATGAACATTATAGAAGTTGACACATAAACCTTGTGAATCAAAGCCTTTGTCTAATGATGTCCCGAGTCCAGGTCCTGATGTAAAGTTGAAATCAGTTTCCTCAAAATCAAGCTCTATTGGAACACTGTTAAATGGGTTGTGCCTTGACTGGAACCAGGTAAAGAGACAAAGTTTACCATGAATAAAAACATTGATTATTGATGCCATATTGATTTATTTGTCATTTAGCATTGACCTTTACTCAAAATGAACACCCTAGATTGACCTAGACATAAAAGGGTCATATCATATTTGTGTTAAGTAATTTTATTTATTACCTTATCCTGTAGTGTTACTAAAGATATCAATTTTAGATCAGATTTTCCACGTTCTCTCAAATACATAGAAAAATATATATTTTTTTACCTCAACACATAACACCCTGGTTGCATGTGACATGAAAAAACAGCTGTGTTTACTCCCAAGCTGCATGTCTGCTGATGAGTCCTATATACTGTATATACTGTTTGCACTGCCACATCCTTCAAAAACAGCCTCTTTGCAAAGCCTGTGTTATATTATGGCAGTATCCTCCATAGTAACTCTTACTGAACAGGTGGACCAAGTTTTTAAGTATAAATAGGTGTTGTTTCATGTCTAAATGTGGACGGCCATACAGTATGTCGAAGTAGACTATAAAAGTAGACATAAAACTTCCTTTATATGGCAGAAGAGTTTTATCAAATTTATAAAAGAAGGATACAGCTTCTCTCTAAAAACATTTGAGCTCCTGGAGGCGTACCGTAATTTTCCGTAGCAATCGTCTGCAATCGGCATAAATAAAATAGGACCAAAAACTTTATTGACTTAAGTTAACTATGGCTAAAAATCCAGCCATATACTCTGGTTACTGTGTGACACTTCCTGGAGAAGTGTCTACACAAGGTAATCTACTCTTTATAACATTAAACAGGGCCATGCTTTGAAAAAAAGTATCTTTGGCACGGAAATACTCAAGTGAACTCGTTTTTCAAGACTTCAGTTCAATTCTTCAGCAATGTAAATAAGTCAGACTTCATGAAATAGCAGTAGACTTCCTCTTTAATGTGTTCATTTGATCGCTGTAAGTCAGTAGGAACCATTTTCCCACATTTTTAATGGTCTATTTGGACTGGAGAGGAAGTTTAAAATTTGGATTCTTTTTATGATATGACCTATTTAAGTGTTTTCCCAAGAATATACAGAAATGGAAGGCAGTTTATCCTGCTATGGCTGTCTAGTTTAATGAACACTTACATACCTTGGATGGCGATCTCACGCCTATGTTTTGTTTTTCTTGCTCAAATGTCTCACCATTTTCCCTATAAAAAGTAATTGCATTATTATGCTTGCATGCATAAGAAGCAAAAGAAAACAATTCCAGTTGATTTTGACTTGTTAATAGTATATCTTGATAGTTCCACAAGACATCCTGCAATGACTACGATCAATTAAACCTTTACAGGCAGAGTACTTTAAGAGGACAGCATGCAAGCTCCTTTGTTGACCCTTGTCGAGTCATAAAGATCTCGAAATGATAAGATGTCCGCACCTGTAAAGCACACAAAGCTCCTGGGAGGGGTGGAGGTTGGACACACAGTGCAAACCAAAGAGTTCTGGCAAGCGTGAACAATTATTACTCCGGTTGTTCCAGATAAGTTGATGAATACAGAGCCGTACATAAGATAGTCTACTTGTGTCTAAATATTCAGTGTAGGAATATGCCAACCTCACTTTAACGTAGATGCTAATATTTGTGCTTTTGTACATGAACATTAAGCATTACCTCTCTTTAATGTGCTCTGAGGACTGAGGAGTAGTTTGTGTTACATTAGGTGACGTCATGATGCCCTCACTATCCTTTCGGCTGATGCTTCTTGATCTGCCACCCCACGACTTGGTTAAATACTCTATATAGGAGGATAGAGATGTTTTTATGGGTGTATGCTTGCTATCTAAGCATTTAAACAGAATGAGTTGCAAGCATAGATTGTAGGCTTTTTGGTCTCACCAACAACTGAGGGTTTCCTTTGCTTCATCGATGCCATGATGATTTCAGAGCCGTGAATCTTGTCCTGGTGTCTCTGTGACTTTGCTTGGTAGAACCATTCTCCTGACATAAATTTGCGTTTGTCTTCCTCTGGGACAGCTTTCTGAAGCTGTCTGGAAATCAGATGAGAGGTTCAATTTGGGTGAGAAAAATTAAAATCAACAGTTCCCAGCAACATGCATCTAACCTAATATAGTATCCCCTCAGCATGGCCTTTGGATAAATACCATGCATTCCACAGGGTGCAAATTAGTTTACTTAACAAGCCATAATGGACAGAAAGCACAGCGCTTATCACATCCTCTGTTGTTTGCTCACAAAATCTTGAATTTTTTTTATGTACTAACGTGTCAGGCAGTTCTTTTGCAAGTGCTGAGGCCATAAAATGAACTTTCCAAATGTCGGTAGCTCATTGCATTTTATTTCTTTATTACGTTACACAGCTCTCCTGAATGACAGCCTCTTAAATCAATAACATTTCTTATGACCAAAGCGTCGGGACAAACTCTTTCCTAGCACACGAAACTATCTTCAGTACTAACTCTTTGCAAATACTAATTCTCTCATAATGGCTGCTTCTTAGTTTCTATGAATGTTCCCAGTAGCTGTACCCTGTAAGTACTTCAGACGCTAATGATAAGGAGTTTGATTGGATGATTTCTCAAAAAAAAGGTTGTTAATGTTTCATGCTGCAAATAGCAAAAAATCTAAACAAATTTAAGAAAGACATTGTGAGCATTTGCAGCAATTCAAAATGGTTTGATTAAAATCATGTGTTTGAAAACAGCCATTGGAACACATCTTCACTTTTGAAGGAGGGGAACTATGCTGGTCATGTGAAAAGGCCAAGACAATTATTCCACAAGGGTAGACTTAATCCTTTTATAAGGTTGAGTACGCTTGAGGCTCAACACAGGGAAATCACCAAGACATGGCCAGATTCTGCATTCTTTCTTTCATGTAGACTACCAGACTGCATTAAAAGCATTAAACATGAGAACAAATAGTTTGCCAGTGCAATGGTGTTCATGTGGGCGAACACCTCAGTGTTTGTCTCTAGATTCATTTCGTTTTTCCATTCTGTAATTGATTAGATATGTCTAAAATGACCATCATTATGTGTGTATGCAAAAGTTTGTGGTTGGGAAGATTTGATTTTTCAGTTTATTTAATGTTTTTGCCAAATGTATTACATAGTAAAACTTTATTATTGTGAAATTACATTTTTAAAAAAGAAAATCTATTATAATACATTTTAAAATATAATTTAATCTTGTGATGGCAAAACTAAATTTTCAGCAAGCGTTACTCTAGTATTGCCACATGATCCTTCAAAAATCATTGTTAAATGCCTATTTGATGTAGCCTGGGCCCGCCCATACTTCCTGTGAAGCTACATTCAATTTCAAGAGTAAAGTCAGTCTGGCAAAGCTGCTGTTTTACAGCATTTCTGTTCACATAAAAGTGGGAACCAATGAGAAGCGAGAAGGTTACTGTGGCTTCAGGTTCCGCCGCTATGCATAGGTCATCGGAATGAGTGGTCTGATTGGTTGTAGATTCGTCCAGTAGTATACAGAGTCATCTGATGGACGGCGGTTAAGCCCGGCTCCCAGAAGGCAGGTAGTAAGGTAGCTTGACCAGACTAAGCTCGTATGAGCTTTATAGTCACGGACACCAGGCTAGATTTGATGCTCAGAAAACATGCATTTCTAATGCAAAACTAAAAACTCTGATTCAGTTTTTCAGGATTTTTTGATGGACAGAAATTCCATTATAAATTGTTGCATTCTAAATGTCATCACTGTCACTTTTGATCAATTTAGTATTAATGATCAACCCCATACTTTTAAAGTGTAATGTATATTTTAAGTTAAAATGTATGTACATAAAATGTATGAACATACAAGGTATTTCAGATTTAATTTTATTCCTTTTGGCTTTCAGAGTCAAAATATTTTTAAGATACGATTTATATATATATTTTTTTATAAATTCATAATTTGATATATTTTTTTATTATTCAGTGTAATCCCACAGTTGATGTCGATACTGCTGCCACTTTTTGAGATCAGCTATGATTCATATTAAGAGTGATGAAATGAAAGTTTGATTACACCCATTAAGCAATCTTACTTGATTCGTTCCTCCTCCGCTTTCTTTAAATCAGCATCCCTCTTTAAAACTGTCATGATCATCTCCTGCTCCTCCTCGGTCAGGTGGCCCAGGTCTATCATGACGACCACTGTTCTTCTCACAGTTGGTGACTTGTACTAAGACTCAGAGAGTCCACACTGTTATCTTTTGTTCTTCCTGAATCACCTTCATTTCATTATGCGCAATTACAGCTCCTGCAATAATCACACCAAAACATCAGAGATTCTTTATTAGTCTCATTCGCATCAGATCAGGCTTTTCTATGAAAATATAATAATTAGAGTATTACTCAGTAATTTATTTAATGGAAAGGACAAATGTAACCCAATTTGTACGCTGAATTTGATGTAATTTGGAATGAAATGTGATTCTAAGTAAGTGCACAATGAAGCTGAGTGAGAGCCTGTTTTGAGAACGCTGAGATTAGACAAAACATGTGACGGCACTGTCAGTTGACCGTAAGAAGGGGCAGACCTTAATATTGAGCATATTTAAAGCGAATTATGAACTTTTCCACTGAACATAAATTGCATAATGCTGATCCCATTTAAAAGTCATGTCAGATAATGGCTTTGATATGTTCAATTCAAATTACTGGTTTATTTCCAAGCACAGAAAAATAGGAACAGGCTTGAATTAATTTAACAAAAAAATTCTCTTACAAGATCATATGACCATTTTTAATGCTTAAGACACCAGCTTGTCATATTAACTGTGCAAATATTTGAAAACAGCTCACCGAAACACTATTTACTCTGGGTTACACCTGGATCAAAACAAGCCTCAAAGAAATGACTAAAGCAGCCTAATACATAACATTATACAAACAAGTGAACAATAAAATAGCATTGAAATGTTAATGCTTTACATTAGTGAGGAGCTTAATAAGGAATGGAAATACTGTACATGTGCTCTTATGAGAGTCTGACTCAAATCTGAAATTATTTGGTATGATAAAACCAAACAAACCGCATATCAAGAGCACATGAGTAATGGATTTAACATGCTGATTGATCTGCATTATTTGATGCTGTAATATCGCATCCTGAATCCTGTTTCTTGTCCAAAGGTCTTCTGACTTATCAAATGAGGCTCTTTGCAAATTTCATTAGGCTGGATTCAATTGAATAAGTACTTAATAAACAAACAGCATTTAATAAAATGCACTATATTTACATATCAACTTTTAAATAGCACTTTTTAATAAACAGGACAAGTAACAATAAATTAAACTTGGAAGTTTTTTCTTTTTTTATAATAACTGAAGCACCTTTTAGCTTTAGTAGTCAACCTGTTGACGTTTTAGACGTAATTGAATTTTAAAAACAGGCAAATGTGGTGCATCCCTGTCTGCAGGGATAAAATCACAACTGTATGGGGATTCATGTGCTCTTATTCCATTCTGTTTTGTCTTAAAATTCATTATTCCTCCGCATTGCATTTATCAGCGATACACGAACTCACGAGAAGGGAAGGTAAGAACCTGTCACAACTACTTTTCTTCATATTACATTCATTCCGACATCCAAAACCAACCTGTAATCCCCTTTTATAAATAAGCTTTATGTGAATCATGTCAGTCTATCGATTGCAAC
The DNA here is from genome assembly GCA_032357475.1 of Enteromius thamalakanensis. NCBI lineage: Eukaryota > Metazoa > Chordata > Actinopteri > Cypriniformes > Cyprinidae > Enteromius > Enteromius thamalakanensis. Next base: position 8,321,311 of record JAUCMT010000028.1, read on the forward strand.
ACTTTACTTCTCATGGAATGTTATTTTGCTCGAGACCGAAAACAGTGAAGAAAATATACAGGTATTCCATTAGCCTACTTTGGAGGCTCTTGTATAAATTCTGTATATGTCGATATGAAAGGTTTCAGCTCACCTTGTTTCCGTGGCAGAATGTCTGGAGCGCCTCTCTGACGCGCAGGACAGAACTTCTTCACTGTATGAGCGACGCGTCTCTCGGGGTTGGACGGAGTTTTGACGTCGGCTTCTAGTCGACCAATCAAACAGTGAGTTTGAGCGGTCAGCGCGACGCGCCAAGATAGAACCCTCCAATCGGAACTCTACAGCTTGCGTACCTCGCGTGCCGTTAACGCACGTTAAAGAACGTTTCCTAAAAAACGTAAGTTGACGGTATAATGAAGGCCCTATATGCAAACGTTGAAATAGTTTACATTTCAAATGTGTCGTTTTACATGCGTTTTAAAGTTGATGTATTTGTTTTTAACCTGTATATACAATTATTGCAATGAATAGCTGAGTCTGTCCACATAATTTACAAACCAACTGAATGAGGCTATAACCATCTTATGTAAAACGCATCTGCCTAATGATATTAATACGTTATTTGTGAGTAATTCAGAGTCAGTCTGGGTCTGTGCAAACAACATTAGGCTATTTCGGAAGTTTTCCTCTTCGTCCTGCACTGCTGTTAAACAACAGTTTGAGTATACGCTATACACAACAGCTTCTGATTACATCACTTCTTGTCTGTTTTTGTTCCGTCTGTGCATCAATGATGGGGACTTTTCCGTTTCTCTTTAGGTTAAATTCACCAGTAGGTGGCGACAAACGACTGTGTTTATAAGTGACTCATTGAATCGTTTACTAAATCGGTTTGTTCTAAATAGATTCAGGAACACAGCATGCCTGTGTGTATATAGTGCTTTATTTCCTGTAGGGGTGTTCGGCACATCAATCACCTGCTGAAAGTACAAACTTAATATTTACACGCGAAGTGCGTTCTGGTAACAAGTGTTTAGTAGCTGTAAATAGGCTGAGTCACTTAAAACGTGTTTTATCCTGCGTCAGTGAAAACACATGTTCATATAGAGACATAACGTCACGTTTATGTAAACATGCATCCTTTTAGGGGC
>JAUCMT010000028.1:8328105-8353483 GCA_032357475.1 Enteromius thamalakanensis
CGTTTGTGTTCTGCTGAGGAAAAAAAGTCACCTACATCTTGGATGCCATGGGGGTAAGTTAATAAACATCAAATTTTAATTTTTGGGTGAACTATCACTTTAAGCCCGCCCCAGAAGGCAGGTAGTAAGGTAGCTTGTCCAGACTAAGCTCCTACTAGCTTTATATTTGCGGAAGCCAGGCTACAAATATATTACTATAAGCAATGTTTGTGTGTTGTATATTTAAGTATTGAACTGTCAGTAAAATAGTCCATTTGACATCAGTGGTTATAACCAATCGTAAAACGTCAGAGTTTGCAATTTTGCAGAAAATCACATCGTTTATGAAGGGCACAGACTCTTCAGACTGAATCTAAATCAATTTTAAAATCTATTTTTAAAGTAATGTAATATATTCCAGCCATAAGAGGTAAAGTCGCTGCTTACAGCTCATTGGGTTTTGGTACAGAGCAATTTGATCAATATTAGAAATAGCTGTACCATAGAGACAGGGTTCCATGTAGTAGATGGAGCAGTTTTGGGTTGCCAGTTCATTCCACCAGTTAATTTTTTCTCTCCTGGTTGGCTCCAGTGGATATCACTGCAAAAACAGTCGACTAAAATTAACACCAAATCCGAATATTAAACATATACATAATAAGCATCTTAGAGTGCAAGATTCTTACTTTTTAGTGGTACCATTTCCAATACCCAGATCTATAAATTAGAAGATATATATTTTATGAAGACTTTAAAGAGGTACAATTAAACTGAACAAAGTTTTAAAAACTATGGGCCTTTTACAAGACAACATACTGCTTTTCCATTGTTTCCCTATGTAAACATGCATAAGATAGACCATTACGCTGTCATGTTTTGCAGAAATGGCCCCTAAATTTATATAATATCTTCCATTTAGCATCATATTCTGACGCAAATTAGGCAACATCTGAATAATTGACACTTACTTCCAACTAGGTTGGCCAAGGAAGAATCCAGGTCGTCTGACACCAGTTTCTCCGGGAGCTGATTGGAGGACTGATTTGAACCGGCCACAGTGGGTTTCAGAATCCCTGCTGTGACATTCATAAACAAGACAGGTGAGTATATTTATATAGCATTTTTGATACACAATGGTGATGCAGAGTACTTTAAATAACCTTAACGAAGCAAATAAGAAACATACAGACATAAAAGCCAAGTTCACTTAATGCTGTCAGTTTAGAAACGTCTGATTACATGTTGATGTGCTTTACCAAAAATGCCTTACCATCTGTATCCAGGCTATTAGACGAGGCAGCTTTAGTACCGAAAACAGACTCAAAGTCAACACGCAGCTCCCCTGAGCTCTGTGGAGGAGGGATTTGTGGAGCTCCATATCCTTCAAAAGGTACAAAAAGTCATTTAAACCTCCACGATATAGACAAGGACATCGTCAAAAGTTGAAACAATACCAAATATAAGTTCAAGTGCTGCCAATAAGTGGACTGGAACCCATGGTCACATGGTCAAAGTTAGTAAAGGGGTGAACTACAGTCATGCACAAGACATCTTGAAAAATTACAAGCGATAGTTTGCCCAAAATGCAAAAACTGTCATCATTTACTCACCCTTGTTTCATTCTAAACTTCTTATGAACATAGAGAATGAGTATTGTGGCTATCATGCTCGAGAAAGCACAATAAAACACAATAACGGCGAATAAATTATGGAAGTAATGCTATTTTTGGGTGAACTATCCCATTTAGGATCTGAATGGTGTTCTATTATGTTAGATCAGACAGCATTAGAGACAAAGGGAAAAATATATCACAAGGGGGCACACCGCCACACTAGGAAACCTCCAGCCACAGGCTCCCTACCTCTGAATAGGCCTGCTACTGTGGAGGGCTCAGACTGGAAGGGAGAGGGGTTTGGGAGATGCTGGACCATAGACGGCTGACCAAATGAGTCTGACAGGCAGGCGGGGAGAAGGAGAAACAACACGGCAAGCATTACAGACATAAAGGCATTTGAGATTCAGAGTGGATTAGTAAAGAGCATATTTAAACAGCAATATTAAGACAGCCATGTGCAGAAGGCAAACAGCATCCAGCAGGGATCATCACAGGTTAGTCCCTGTACACTGCTTCAGTGCTCCTATGTTTCCAGACAGAGTGGAAACATAGGTGGGATGGTTTGCAACATGGTACCTGAGATTAAGTGCTCTATCCGCACAGTGCGTTTGTAATTGGTTGATACAGATGAACTTGAATCAATAAAGGGATTGTACTGATCTACGGTGGAAAAGGAAAAACAATCATTCACTTATAGCTTTATAGTTTAATTACTAAACCTTTAAAAACCTTCAAAGCAGGAAGACTGGAATGAAATGCCAATAACTTTTTATTATAGAATGTTTCACTAGAAAATATATATTATTATTAGTTGCTGTCAAATTATTAAAGTATTTCTAAATCAGTTTTTGTATGCAGGGTTCCACTCATGCATTATATTTTACATGCTGACCTTTGATAATTAAGAAAATTGCATCTTACAAAGTATTAAAGAAGCGCTTTAAATATATTTGATATGTAATATTTCAGAACTCGCACGCGTAAACGCCTTATCTTTCATAGAGCTACTTTTATATACTACCCTTAAAAAGGTCAGGTTTAATTTAAAAGGTCAGGCTTTATTTTTTATTTTCAGAAAGAAATTAATAATTTTATTTAGAAAGAATACCAAAAAATGTGGCAGTAAATATTTTAATACTGCTTAAAATTTATTTCAGAAAATTTGTTCTTTTGTAGTTCCTGTACTTAAAAAAATTATTCAAATAGAAACTATACTTAACCATCGAATTATCATATTAGAATGATTTCTGAAGGAATTGTGACACTGAAGACTGGAGTAATGATGCTGAAAGTTTAGCTTTGCATCACAGGAATAAACTACATTTACAAATATGTTAAATTGCAATAATATTTCATACTTATTATTTATATTTATTATTTATTTCAAATGCAACCTTCATGAGCATTTCAGACTTTCAAAGCATTCAAATATTTGTAGTATAAATAAATAAATTATTCTTTGTTCTTCAAGTTTGGTAAATTAATATATTCAGATTGTAATAATATCATCTTGTTTATTTGACTTCTATACACCCAGTTAACATGCATTTTTACCAGTTGTTGTGGTCTCACACGACCTACAACCGCTTTAATTTTAGCTTTAAATCAAGACAAAAACTGTAATTAACAAAACAGCCCCGTTATAACAAAGCTCTGTGTACAAACATTATTTCAGGGTTATCTATAGTACTGCCACCTAACCTCCATTTAGTCTCCAATTACAGACTGCATTCTTACTCAGACGCCGAGCTCAACTGTAAGAACAATGTGACCGAACTTAATCAGAGGATTCCTGATTTGACACAACGGGATACTGTGCATGCGAAACAACAAGGGACTTTTAACGACCAGAAAAACTCAAACTAATAAAACACTTTAGATGGTTGGGTGGATGAGTGGATTGGAAGAAAGAAACTAAAGCGTGTTTACCACCAAAAATCTCATGACCTGACGTCCTAGAGGAGTAACTAACACCATCTGATGACATAACGGGTAGATGAGCACCATCAACAACAAGTTTGGTTAGGAAAGGGTTTAGGTTTGGAATGGAGTCATCTACAGCTTCAGAAGAAGAGAAAGGATCTGAGCAGGCAAAAGGAGAGAGAGAAAGAGTCGTACAGAAGGACATTAGAACGGGACTCAAGTTAACACAGAGAAGGCTACAGCATGCTGAATCTCTCAAAGGGTCTCACCTCCCCATGCCGTGGCCACAGAGGGTCCGGGCTGCATGCTGGACTGAAAGTTTGTCTGCAAGTCGAAAAAGTCGCTCTCCATCTTCAGGGCACTGAGGATCAGAAAACAAAACAAAAATGTCTAAATCGCAAACCGATTTATAATGAAAATTACCCTCAAGCCACCCTAGGTGTATACAACTTACCTTTTACAGTTGTAGTTGTATTAAAAAAATAAGCTTTATACAGTAATTGCAATGAAAAGTGGTTGACATTTTAAAGCCCATAAAAGTCCATCGTCATCAGAAAATGTGGTCCATGCAGTAAGATTATTAACAGCCCTCTGAAGTGAAAATATCCATATTTAAACCTTTACAAACTGTCATACGCGTTCACGAGAAAGAGGCATTCTAGCTAATGACGTATGATGTATGCATAGAGTAAGCTCCAGTGAACACAGAAACACAGAGGAGAGACCAGAACACAACGGCAGTTGACAATAAGAAGTACAAAACCAAGATTTATAAAGAAAAATGTTGAACTGGTTACCCTTAGCTTTAACTAAAACGTGGTTCTCACAAGACTTGTTATTTTTTGACCAGAGATTAAGCTTGCCTTCTTCTTACGTCATCCACTTTCTTGTGAACGTGTGTGCGAGAGTTAGCAGATAAAGATTACGATTTATAAAGTTTTAAATATTTAAAATAATTTTCTTGCAGAAACGCATTGATTCGCTACGAAAGGTCTTTATTAACCCACTCTTTTTGATTATGGATGAATGTGCTTTTTTAGTCTTAAAAAAGCCGGGAAGGTTTTTAATATAGCTCAGAGTGTAATCATCTGACAGAAGGCATATACACCTAAGATGGCTTGAGATGTAAAGTGATTTGATTGGCTAACCCATTGGAGCAGCTGGGAGTGGAGAAGAGGTCGATGGCAGGAGCTGTGCTGATGCATGCTGCTGTGGTGGAGACTGGAGAAGTGTCGGTCGTGGCAAACGAAGGCCTCTTGGATAGTTCCTTTAGCCTCTGTTCCTGTCAAAGCAAGAAACCTTTTAGACAGGAAGGAGCCATCTGATTGACATGGAGAATAACCTACCAATCACTTTTTATTTATCAATGATATTTGATGTTTTGAGAATACATTTGAAAATGTGATGCCAAGCTCAATCAAATATTCTGGCAGTCTGGCAACTTTTTCTACCATTTATCCTAAAAGCAGAAGTGTAAATTGTTGCAGCACAGTAAGTTGTAAACTAAGCTTTTAGATTAAGAAACCTGTGCATTATGAAAGTAGCCAGCCAGCCAGCCAATCACAGAAGTGTGCAATATATGTATTATATGTTTTAGGAGCTTCAGACACAAATAGAAAAGACTACCATGATCAATTTAGCAAACAAAATATTGTCCTCTAAGGCCACTGTAAAGCTTAAGCAGTGACAACTATATTTAAATATGTAAGAGAATCCCCAAAATTACAGGTTTGTGTGTTTTGTGAAAACATGGCAATATTTTGCCCTCTCACGCACTTGGCATCTGCTATTTTTGATCAAAGTATTATTAGAGAAACCAAAGACTTGCTACATTCAGTGATTTAAAGGACACACTGTAGAGAATCTCTGTAAATACAGTTTTACTGCATTCACACACACTAAATATTTACAATGCATAAGTATATACAGTGTTGTCCAAATGTGTGCACATACAACTAGAAAACAGGAGTCAATAATTAACCAAAGAAAAATGAGCAAAAAATACTAAAAAACCTTTTCTCTGGTGGGTGAAATTATTTTTGATGTACCTTTAGAGCTTTCAATCGCGCCTGCTCCTCCTCCAGAGCTGCCTGCTTTTCCCTTTCATCCACTTTGGTGAAAGACATGCCAGTGTTGGCCAGAGATGACACAGCATTGGAGAGTGTGCTTGCCCTACACAAGTCGGGGAGAGATAAATTGGGCTTCTGTGAGTATCAAACAGAATTTTACACCTAGAGTATACAGAACTCCTGCATTTGTCAAGCTCTTATAATTAAGAATCCATCAAATCCATCCGTTAGAACTCATTAAAGGGCTCATATGATGGAGTGTTACAAGCTGCATAGATAAGATCCCTAATGTTGCAAAGATTCAAGTTTCAAAACCAGAGATATTCTTTATAAAAGTTCTGACTTGTCCACACCCCACTAAATCACCTGATATGAACACGTCGCTACTTTTCTATGTCACCATGTGGGTATACGCCGCCTAAATATTTACGCATAGAAAGGAGGCGGAACTATTATTCTCTCTGTAGTGTTGCTGTCATGATCTGAAGATGCTGTGTTTCATTGTGAAAGTGAAACTAATTGGTTGTGCTTTTAAAAGAGGACATAACTAGAAATCAGTGGTTAAGTTGTATTCACAACACTGTTCCAGAACAGTTCAACACAAATATTATTAGTGTGTTTAGCAAATTTTACGGAGGATGGACTCCTAAAACCTGGAGAGCAGATTATAAAGTGAGAAATTCTACCTCTGCAAGGACAATCTGGTGCTTCTGACTCACAACCTTTAAGTAAGTTACATTTTCTTATTTTCCACAAGCTAATATGATTGTTTAGGATCTTAATGGAAAGTTTGTAACATAGATTGCTTTAAAATTTCTGAAAGATCGTGTAGAAAACGCTCATTTTCCCCTGTCATTAACAGCTTTTTAGAAATCACTCTGTTCTGTGTACTTCCCCTTTAAATCTTCATGAGCTCCGCTGACCCCGCCATTCTTTCCCGAAGCGCTCTAAGGAGTATCTTTTTTATCAGTATTCACAGTAAAACTTGTTAATTAGTACATAAGTAGGCGATTTGCAAAGATTAATTAAAAGACATTATACTAACTTCTTCAGTAGGTGAGGCTGGATCATGAATGATTCGTGCAAACATAAAGGCATTTCGGTTGATCAAGGGTGCGTATCCCTTCAATCTGTGTGACACGCTGCTGTCAATCAACTGTTGTGGGAGTGGCCTCTGTCGGTGTAACGCCAAACCGACATGCATTTGAGAATGACTTGATTTCAGAAGGGGCAATTTAATCTTCTTTTAATTTAATAAAAATACTTGTGGATCGTTATCATTATAGGGTGGTTGTGTACACACACTCCCAACACACATTTCAGTCCAAACAACTTAATAAACAAATGTACCACTGTATGACCCCTTTAAAAGAACCTGCAACTTACTATTAAAACCAGAGTTTTGAGAAGTGAAGGGTAATGCTTTTTGTTTGTCAATGCTCGACAAACATAATGTGAAAAATAATGTTTTTTTTTTACTTTAAATCACATTGCATTACACCAAATATACAATATACACAAAACACATTAATGGCCCACCTGCTGGCGGCAGTGGAGTCCTTCACCTTCTTTCCTTCTAATGAAGCTAAATGTTGCTCTAGGGCATCCAAAAGACTGCTGGGGGCCTGGGGGAATGCACAAACATTTACTCAGGAATACAGCACTGACTGCATCAAGCCCCCAATGAAAAGAGAGTAAATAGCTTATTGGCAATAAGAATTAAAAAAGGGCAGAGGAGTGCAGAAAAGAGTCAGAAAAGTACTTACACACACGGTAAACTGAAGGTGGACAGAAGGTGGAAAGATAAAGGGAAATACAGAATATAAAGGTGGTCTTGGTCAGACAAATAATGCATGGGTTTCAAATCTGCTCTTACATATGGTTATGACGGCATATGCATTGGATAATAATCTGTCCTTTTCATAAGTCCATGTTTGACATTTGCAGTTATGACTTAGATGTTAATGTATATACTGTTCTCACTCCCAAGGTGTCAAATACTGCTCCTTGGGTAAAAGCCTTGCATGTCACTGTACAGAATAATGCATTGACATTATTATGATAGTCATGAACCCATACACTCAGGAATATACTCATCATCTGAAATGTGTTTGTGCTGTAATTGTACTCTATATGAAGGTACCTTTGGACAAATAATGTACACTGACTGTGCCAACTGTTTGTGATTACTGTATATTTAATTATTTTATAGAGACTAAATTCAGAGCAATTTCTAAACTATAAAGTATTTAAGAGCAGTGCATAAGCTGAAATATTTACTATGAAATCATTCAGCTAGAATGCATTAAATTGATCAAAAATGACAGTAAAAGCATTTGTTACAAAAGGTTTCTGTTCTTTTAAACCGTTCCATTCAAAGAATCCTTAAAAAATGAATCACGTTCAACAAAAATTGATGATAACAATGATAAATGTTTCTTGCACTAAATCATTGTACTAAAATAATTTCTCAAGGATCATGTGACACTAAAAAAAACTTAAATAACTATCATCAAAATTTACGATCACATGAATAAATACAGTTTTAAAAAATATGAATTCATAAATAAATATGAATTTTAAAACTATAGACTTTTTAAATCGTAATCATATTTGACAATATTACTAGTTTTACTGTATTCTTTATTTTTAAACAAATAAATGCATTTAATATTTAAAGGACTAACTCCAAATTTATCAAACAGTAATATATTGACTTTGAGAACGAGTGAGAATCTGTTGCATATTCTGTCAATGTACTAATCATAACCGTGGTAGTCATGATTCTATTATCTCTATTAGTGTAATTATTTTTCTGAAATCTCCACTGAGCCCATAACACCTTTATTTGCTGTAGACAGGGAAAAGTTAAAAGAGAAAAGCTGAGAAATCTTTAGTGACATGCGCATCCTAACGACCTGCATGCAGCTTTAAGTCGGGTTTGTGCAAAGTAACGTAAGAGAGAAAGCAGAACTGTTTTCGAAAATATTAGGGATAGTTAATAATGCAGACCGAGTCCAGGTGTTAAAGTCAGAATAAAAGTGCAGTCCTACCTGAGACAGGTCAGGGATGTCCCCGCGGTCTATTCCCACCTGCTGTGAGGCGTGTGAAACAAATATGTTACATAGTGCTCTTTTAATGAAGTCCCTTGCTAACCAGAACAACGCATGAGAATCTCACCTCTGCCACTTTGAGGAACTCTGAGATCCGGGTCATTCGAGTAAGGAATTTCTTGTAAATATCCAAACCCTCTTTGCACTGCACTTTCTTCATATCGAAATACTTTTCTGTACGAGGTGATAAATAAGTAGGCATTATGCGTTATTCAGCATTATGCTCTTATATACATATGTACTGTAGATTATATCTGCATGTAGTATAGATTATAGACTATAGCAATGGTTTAAAGTCAAAATGCCTTCGTGACTAGTTTTATTTCTTACAAACATGCAGCTTTTTGCTTCACAAAAAATTAATTGATGGACTGGAGTGGAGTGGTGTGGATTATTGTGTTGTTTTAATCAGCTGTTTGGACTCTCATTCTTACTGCAGAGGATCTATTGGTGAGCAAGTGATGTAATGCTACATGTCTCCAAATCTGTTTTGATTTTGGCCTGAGGGTGAATAGATTTTAATCAAATTTTGACTTTTGGGTGAACTACTCAACTAGGTAAACTACTAAATTTATACAATTTTGTTTCTTTTTTTAGAATTGAGATGAAAGACCTACCCAGTAAGTTTATTATCCCTTCATTGTAAGCTGCAAAAAGTCGGATTGAGTCTTTGAAGAGAAGCATGAAGGCTGCATTGATAACTCCATTGGTAAGTTCATTGGCATTGACCTGGACAAAACAAAAACATTTTTTTTTAAATGTATGCAACACAGATGCTTTGCTTCTACACCGTATATATATTCAGTGCATATATTCTTAAGTCATTTTCATCAATGAACACGCATGTATATAAATGAACCGTCAACTTACATTGAAGTCAAGAAGGGCATCCATCTGGTTCTGTATAATGGGGATGGTTTTAAGAAGCTTCTCTGTGTTCATGGTTCTCATCACTCCATCCACCCTTAAGAAAAAGATTTGAAAATATAGGTCAAATGACATTAGGGGGATCAGCGCATGGAGGTTTAGTGGATGATCCAGCGCAATGACTTCAAGCACTTAATGCAAGCATTTCAAACCTAGTGCTGCACAAATCCCCCTTAAATGATTTCGAACAAAAACTATAGCTATGGCTAAAAAAAAAATACAACAACTTTGTATCAAGTGAACAATTTCCTGGTTAATAAGTTACATAATGCACTTAATGTCAAATTCGGCACACCAGAGGAAGCAGGATACTAGATACTAGCTTTAGATTCAAAGCCATTTTATGAAATGTATTCAAAATATCTTACCCACGCTTTACTTTTGTGAAGTCAAATGCCACCTGTCGATATGAAACCGCTTTCTCATTCAGATATCGACTATACCGCCGAATGAATGTTGACATGTCATAACCTAGGAAGAAACGGATAAATATCCGAGTTAAGAAATGATTACATGAAGTAAAAGAGAAAATAATGTTATAATAATGTTAAATACTTAATTTACAATTGAAAAAATTTATTTCAAAAATCAGCATAAAAAAAAAAAAATTATAAAACCTCTGTAGAGCCTGTAAAAAATGGGAAATAGTCCAGTACTTTACCTTGCAGGCCACTTTTGTCCAGGAAATTACTGAGGTTAAATAATGTGTTCCTGGAGGCCAAGTACTGAATAAACCGCTGTAACCAAAATGATAAGAAAAAAGGTTTAATGCATAGAACTTTTTGCACATGGAAAATATCTTATGGACAGGTTTCCCACGGTCACGCACCTCATTCCCGTATACCATGAGGTGATGTGTTGTGATTAGAGACTTAAAGACCACCACCCAGCTGGTGTTGGTGGTCCTCTCGAACAAAGAGTCTGCCAGCTGAGGAATGTTCACATTCATCTCATTGGTACAGTGTATCAGGTCTACAATAGAAAAAGAGATTTCCATTAACTACTGAAATAACTTGACGAATAGGCAAGAACTGAGTCAACAGAGTGAGCTGGTATAGAGATTAAAATGTATAGAAATCAAAGGATTAACATGCATTTATAACATAAAGGAAAACAATAATACTCTGTGGAGAGAGCCCATATATATATATGCTCTTCTATGTATAAAATGTGCTTTATTCTGGATTATGTAACAGGAATTGCACAGCCCTCCACTAACTCTGCTGTTGGACTTTCTAGAGGAAATATTTACTGATTTTCTGCTGATATGCTTTAGGGAGTGAAACAGTTGTGGTGTAGTCGTCACATAGACAGTGATGTAGTGCAGTTTCAGATGAGCTGCTGCTTTCTGAATGAATGAGGTTGACTTCAGTCGTGTGGTTGGTTGGTTGAGTTGGTGTAAGGCAGCTGCCTCCAGAACACTGCCAACTTTGATTCATCCAGTTATGTCACTCCTACTCTGAGAAACAAAGCCCTCGCCACAAAAGGAAATGTTTAGAAACAGATCTTCTGTTCTACAGCTATAGCCATATCAGCCAAAAGGCAATTTCCATACGTAACCATAATTTATATATATATATATGTTTGTTTTTGAAGAGGAATTGTGGCCCTGGACCACAAAACCAGTCTTAAGTCGCTGGGGTTTATTTGTAGCAATATCCAAAAATACATTGCATGGGTCAAAATTACTGATTTTTTTTTTTTATGCTAAAAGTCATTAGGATAGTAAGTAAAGATGTTCCATGAAGATTTTTTGTAAAATTCTTACTGTAAACATACCAAAATGTCATTTTTGATAAGAAAAATGCATTGATAAGATATATATCAGTTTTGTAAAATTTTACCTTATGACTGGTTTTGTGGTCACAATTCTACCAGTCAAGAGTTCTCTTATGCTCACAAATCCTGCATTAATTTGATCCAAAATACTGCAGAAATTATTTTAAAAAAATATATATATATATATAAATATATATATATATATATATTTGTACAATTTATATTAACTGTTTTCTATTTGAATATATTAACATTTATTCCTGTGATTTCAGAGCCAGTTTTTTGTATAATTACTCGAGTCACACAATCCTTCAGAAAGATTTCTACTATTCTGATTTGCTGCTCAAAAACACATTCTTATTATTATTATTGTGTTGAAAATACAGTGTTGTTTTTTTCAGGTTTCATTGATGAACAGAAAGTTCAGAGGAACAGCACTGATGTCAAATAGAAATATTTTTGTAACGTTATAAATGTGTTTCTTTATCATCACTTTTAAAGCATCCTAGCTAGATAAAAGTATCTTTATGATATCTTAAAGGTATTTTTTAACTACCATGTTTAAGGCCCAGAAAAAGTAGTAAAGACATTTAAGTAAAGACGTTTAAATAGTCCATGAGACATCAGTGCCTGTAATGTTATGAAGATACAAGAATACATATTTTGTGCAACAAAAAAAAAACGTAAGTAATAAGTAATTAATGACAGAGTTACCTTTAAGTTTACTTGCACTGTTGTAAATTGCAATTAAATTGAATTATTATGCATGAAAGGTGTATATAATTACAGTTTCTTTTTTTAATCCCAACTATGCTCCATCAAACATGTCATAGCTTGTCTTATAACACTGTAAGAACTAAATAAAAGAGTGGCTGAGACAGACGTAAATAGAGATCTATTCTCAAGCACAGACTTACTAGACTGGCACTAGACCAGCACTTCTTAAAGAAGGCATTCGCTGACATCACCTGCCAGCTTGTCACCAAATTAATATGAGAATCAAATCTAAACAAACTTATAACATTCAAATACACCTTCCTCACAATAACCCCTGCACAACAGCCCGAGAAAAACAATATCACTGATTTATTTCTGCCCAGTGAGCATTATGAGGAATTAACATTAAACCAGAATTTACCAGCAAGGCAATCCTGGGGAGGTCTACAGTACATGAGGGCAAAAACTGTATTAAAATAGATTTGGGAACTATAAAAGCATTATGGGATCAAACTTAACGACAATCCCATCATTCTTGCTTATATAAATATCGCAGTATTGCACACGCCAGTCCTGCTTCAATACAGTTTAAAGTGAAGAATGTCAGTTTCTCATAAATGGTCTATTTCAATATTATTACACAGGGGTCTGTCTAAGCACATTAGCTTAGCACAACCAGGGCCTGCCCATTGTACAATAGCCTAAAATCGTAGCCATAACAATCAAAGCAACAGCTGTACACGCGTTCATCGTCGCTATTCATATTAAACACTCAGCTGGCGATACTTACAGTCCAAATGTTTCTTTTTAGGGCCCATTATTTCGTGAGTTGTTGCCTTGCACACTGTTTTGGACACGGCTGATCCAGTAACGCTATGCTGAGCAGCAGTTATCCTGTCTGTAATGCTCTGCCCAGACATCTTCAAAGCTTTCCAGCGATCGACAATCAAATAATACGTATGAATATTGAAATTCACGCTGCTATTAAATAGTGTTCACAGTTCCCGGTCGACCTCCTTGCCGCGCGATACGAGAATACGGGCAGACAAAGATTGCTCGGACACAAGAGGAGGCAGATGGGAAGCCTTGCGCACAGTTATCCGCTGCGCGAGACGATGATGAATCCGCGAATGATGTTAGCGAATATCTCGCGCGGAATTGTTACATTGTTACTGGTTTCACTCGCGCGCTGTAAAGGCTCGTGACTCATCTCTCGTGTCCCGACACTAATCCCGCCGTTCAGCCGCCGCCTGTCTTATTTCTGTAAACCCGCAGGATTGAAGAGCAGCGAAGGCATTCAGTGAAATGGCGGGCCTGTGCTGTTCCATGAGAGCTGGAGGAATATAGGACACTGGCCGCAGATGCTGCTGATCCTGGATCAGACGCCTTCACTGTTACAAATGCGCTTGGAATATAAAGGGACAATGAAGAATTTATTCGGATATTCTTCCGCCTGTTGGAATAGTTTCATTCGGGATTAGCTAGATTTATATGTTAGCATTTCTTTAAATTATAAATAGGAGTCGTGACTGAATGCTTAGATAGCAGTTAAATGCAACAGTTATTTATTTGTAATTTCCAAGTGACTGGTCCTCTGCACATTTTTTTTTATTTGCATGTTTTTAAGATTTTTTTTTTCTTGTGTGTTTTTAATACAATAGAGATAGCTTAATTAGTGTAGGCCTAATTTGTATAATTTATAGTTATTGATTAAAAAGTGTCTAATTAAATTTTTTTAAAACATACACCCACGTGCAGATTAATTGATTTCTTTCATAAAACGTAGGGACTGCTCTAAAATTGGAGACACATGCAGCACCAGTGACAGCTTTTGTGCCTTTATTTCTGAGAGTGTATTTATGTTGGATGTGAAATATAAAAAAGGATTAAGGATTATTTTTCACATAATTGTTCACACGTGTGTACAGGTTTATAAGGTTTATGAGAACACAAATGTTTATGACATAGGTATTACAACATGAACATGGTTTATGAGAACACTTCTCATGTGCTTGTAAACCAAATCAATTAGAAATACAAAAATACACCTTTATTCTTTATTTGTTTTTTTTATATAATCCTTTTTTATTATCTTTTTTTATATAAATAAATTAAATAAATACGTCATATATATAACTGTTAACTTTATTTTATTTTAAAGAAATTACAATTTGAATAGAAATTGACTTTCTTCAGTAATGATTATTGATTAAGGATTGGTATTTTAAAGTTCGTTATTTAAAGTTGCATTAAGTGAAGATGCATTAAATTGATCAAAATATACAGCTACAGACATTTATAATGTTTATAAATAAATGCTGCAAAGAATCCTGCAAAAAAAAGTATCACAGTTCCCATAAAACTAGTACGCACAAGTTTCAGCATTGATAATGTTCCTTCTCATTTGTGCATACTGCTGAGTGCTGACACGTTGTTTCCCAGAAGTTACTCATTTTGAGGTTGAGGATACTGTCAAGCTGATGAGATCAACATCCTGCGCGCTAGACCCTTTCCCTACAGCTTTGGTGAAAGTGAATGTCTCTGCTATCAGTCACCTTATCACCAGGATAATAAACCAATCACTACAATCTGGCCACATACATCTGCTCTAAAAATGGCAATAATCAGACCACAAATTAAAAAAAACTTCCCTTCATACTAGGATCCTTGCAAATTATAGGCCCATAACAAATCTGCTTTTCTCTCTAAGGTCTTCAGGATCACCTTAAACACAACAACATTTTTGAAAAGTTTCGGTCCAGTTTCCGTTCTGCCCATAGCAGGGAAACAGCATTAGTGAGAGTTACAAATGACCTGCTGATGACAGCTGATGCTGGATCACGATCTCTCTCTGTCCTTTTAGACCTTTCTTAGACCTCAAGGTCTTGTTCACATGCTGTTGGCTGTGGGGTCCCGCAGGGTTCAGTTTTCAGACCTGTTTTGTTTATTATACGGTATACATGCTGCCCCTTGGCAAAATCATCAGGGGTCTGGGAATTTCTTTTCATTGTTACGCTAATGATACACAATTATATAAGAAAATGCAATCCTCATCATCAACATCATCATCTTTATCTACGCTCACTGCCTGTTTGGAGGAGATAAGGGTGTGGATGAGCCACAACTTCCTTCAGCTGAATGGCTCAAAAACAGAAGCCATTCTCATTGGATCTCCTTATCAGACAAGAACATCTACCATAAACTGTATCACATTTTCTCTTCAGGACATTCCTCTATCATCATTAGTCACTAATCTTTGTGACTCTCCTCTAACCTTTGAGGCCCATATCAATCATCTCTGCAAAACATATTAGAAATATAGCCAGACTTCGACTCACACTCACCCTACTTCATGCAGAGAAGCTTGTACATGCCTTTGTCTGTTCCAGACTTGACTACCGCACTGCACTTCTCCTCAGGATTCCCAATAAGAGTATTCAGAAACTCCAGCTTGTACAGAACTGTGCCGCTAGCATCCTGATGAGGGTGCATAAATATGAGCGCATTACACCAATTCTTCAATCTCTACATTGGCTCCCCATTTCAGATGAGACTGACTATAGAGTTTCCCTAAACTTACACATCAGTGTATCCATGGCGCTGCTCCTAGGGGGGCAGTCGTGGCCTAATGGATATGGAGTTGGACTTGTAACCCAATGGTCGCGGCAGGGATTGTGGGTGGGGGGAGTAAATAAGCTCTCTCCACCTTCAATACCATGACTGAGGTGAGACCCTTGAGCAAGGCAGCGTTCCCCCAACTGCTTCCTGGTTGGTCAGTGGCTGCCCACTGCTCTGGGTGTGTGTTCACAGTGTGTGTGCATGGTTGTTCACTTCTAACTGCTGTGTGTGTGCACTTGGATGGGTTAAACATAGAGCACAAATTCGTATTATGGGAAACCATACCTGGCCACCTGTCACATCCTTTCCTTCTTTCTTTTATTTATCTTAAAGAACTCCTTGCTCCACAGATCTCAGCACGTTCTCTCCGCTCCACAAATACTGGGATTGAGTATAAAGTTCCCCTCCTTGCCCCAGGTTTAACACAGGCTTAAAACATACCTTTTTAAAAAGTTTTTTCATGTTTAAATTTCTTTTAGTGTTAAAATTCCAGTTGGTAGCTGTTTTTAGCTTAGTTCCTTAAATTGTTGTATTTTATCATGCACTTTGATATTTTTCTAAAAATTTTAATTATTTTGTAAATAAAATGAATTATTCTTATTATTACTGTTTTTACTGTATTAAACAAAATACATGCAGCCTTGGCGAGCATAAAAAAAAAAAATCTTGTTGGGATTTCAATAGTAAGGGATGATGTAATGTTAGAAATACTGACAAATTAAACTGAAAATATAACATAACATTCTTTGTCTTTTCATATTTAAATAGGAGGGATTTCATGAAATTTGATTAGGCCTAAATAAATCCACCAAAAATGTGTCAAATATTAAAACTATTGAAAAATCTTATAAACAATAATACAGAACAAATGTGAACAACAGTTGAGAATATAGTGTCTTGTAGTGAAGAATATATATATATCTGTAGAAGTCATGTGTGCTTCCTGATATGAACACTAGAGGGCGCAGTTGAAGCATTATGCCCGTGGCGCCTTTGACGCTGCATTTCAACGGCGTTTTCTCTCCCTTTCATGTCAGAGATAAAACATACTTATGTTTAATGAATAATTAGATTAAAACATCTACATCTAATGATTGTTTTTTTTTTCACTATTTAAACGACTAAACCAATGCGATTTAATCATATAGCCTGAAGAACAAAACAGTTTGTTTTGTTCTTCAGGGTAAACTCTGAGCATCTAAGAGCATTTAATTAATTCATTTGAATTAATGTAATAAAATAATTATACATTTAATTTAACCCCTTAGCATTTCTTTTTGAATGGAATTTGTACCTCAGGAGTGATACTGAACTGCTAGGGGTTAAAATAAAATTACATTCTGATTTACCTATAAATGAATTAATAAAAACCGCACACATGCATTTTCCCTCCTATTGAGAAATAGTATGTTTTCTTTATTAAGCTTAACAAAACAAAGTTCTCTTTTGCCGTAGAAACCAAAACATAATAACAGGGCAAAAAATACAGGTAGGAGGGTCGGTCCAACATCAGTGTATTTGGATAGCATCTACCCTGAAATGTTATAGTTGTCATCTCTTGTCCTCCTCTGAAACTGTAGTCACATTTCAAAAGTTTTATTATTCATACAAACAAAACATGTATGCTGAAAGTCCCTACTATCATTTGTTTCGGATAGATTTCACTCGGTAGGCTGGGCTATGTATTTGTCAGTAATAAAAACAAGTTATAGTAAAACAAAATAAATGCATCGTTATATTTTCTTGATTTGCTATGGCACTGATATTTAAGGCAGTAATATATAACAGTAATATATGCATTCATGCTGATTCTAATCATAAAAAAATGTTCATGCCTTTCCATGCAATGAGTGATGTTATGTCTGCGGCAAATCTAAAACAAATCTGAAGAAAACATGAAGTATATGGGAGTATGCTATATGCGCACATGTGATATCTGTGTACATTTAACTCTAGAATTAAGGGTTTATTGCCTTATAAGCATTATAAGTTTTCTCAATATAAATGACTCTTAAAATTAATTGTGCTCTTCAGGTTCTTCACAGTGATATCAAATATAGAAAAGTTCTTTATGGAAGCATCTAGGTAGAAGAACCTAGATGTTTCCATAAAGAACCTTTCTAATAATAAAACACCTTATGATACCACAAAATATAGAAAGGTTCTTTATGGAAGCATCTAGGTTCTTCTACCTTGATGCTTCCATAAAGAACTTTTCTATATTTTGTGGTATCATAAAGCGCTTTTATTTTTAGAATATACTGTCCTCACGACTCTGACCTCAGCAGCAGCTCTCCGTACAGTGATCACTAAAAACAACTGACTGTCATGTAATCTGTCACATAGCAACCTGACAGTACATCTGGGTCATTTCATGGGTGGGTGTTGTGAAGTACAGTACATGGTTGTGGTTTCAGGATTTATTCTGTATTCATTTCAGGAGAAGGGGGCTATCTGATCCCACTTGGTCTGAATAGTAGTACTGTCCAAGTTCAACATATTTAATTTCAACACAGCCTAAGAGCAAGATTCCTCAAAAGCAGAAGCATTTGATCCTTTTTGTGATCATTAGCGTCGTTGAATAACGAATTCAATATTGTTTATGACTCATAATTAGAGTATACAAAACAGAAAAATGTTTTTGAACAGTAAGATTAGTAAGTCTCCTCTGCTCATCAAGCCTGCATTTATTTTGATACAGCAAAAACAGTAACATTGTGAAATATTTTTACTATTAAACCTGTTACACTTCTGAATTCTGCCTGCTTTTGCCTACCAAAATTAAAAAGTTTCCCATACCCTCATGCAGAGGTGTATATACAAAAGATTGGCATCATTTTAAAGGAAACCTTTTGAAATTACATAAAACACTTATTGATTAAAATGATTGTATATATTGTCCGTGTTATAATAAAGACAAAAAAGAGGCGCTTTTTATTTTATTATTATTATTATTATTTATTTTTTTTAGTTAAGGCCCTGAGTGCCTCAGCTCCCTGCAGACAATTTTATTTGTTTCCAACACATGCCAGCAAGCACAGGAAAAAGGATTTTTTTTTTCTATCATAATCTATGCAAGAGTTATTCTATTCCAACTGTAGGAAGAATAAAACCATTTTTATACAATTTTTCGCCTACCCAAATTTCTCCCAACATTCTCCAAGTCTCCCCATACCAACATACAGTGGAATAAATGCAATATCTTGGTGTCATTTTAAAGAAAACCCTTTGAAATTACATAAAAACCTGCCGTAAGTGATAAATATTATTATATATGTTGTCTGTCCTAAGATTAACCATGTCAGCAAGGTGTTTTTTGTACATAAGGGGGTGGGGGGGGCGGCATAGTGTAATTTAATTTATGTGTAAATAACTTTGTTACAGTAAAATAAATATTCAAAGTGAAATAAAATAGAGATTCTAAGCTTTCAAATGGTACCACATATGGGGTTATTGGTGCAGGCAAAGGGTTAAAAATTCAAGGCACAATTTGAATGTAACTCTGTAATGCAGAGTTTAACAGGTTTTAAAGTAACTGCTTTCTATATTTAAATATATAAGTGTAATTTATTCCTGTGCTCAAAGCTACATTTTCAGCATTATTGCTTCAGCATTTAGTGTCACATAATCTTTCAGAAATCATTTAAATATAAGCCTATTTGCTGTTCAAAAACATTTATTATTATTATCAATATTTAAAACAGTTGAGTACATTTTATTAGGATTCTTTGATGAATAGAAAGATCTAAAAAGTAGCATTTATATGAAATGAAAATCTTGAGTAACATTATACACTAAACATTTAAGAGCTTGGAGTTATTTTATTTTTTATTTTTACTTTTTTGGATGATAAAGACATTTATAATCTTACAAAAGATTTGTAAGATAATTTCAGATAAATGCTGTTCTTCTATTCTTTCTATTCATCAAAGAATCCTGGAATAATTCTACTCAGCTGTTTTCAACATAATAATAATAATAATAATTATAATAATTATTTTAGTTTTTTTGAGCAGCAAATCAGAATATTAGAATAATTTCTGAAGGATCATGTGACGGAGTAATGATGCTAACAATTCAGCTCTGAGATCACAAAAATAAATTATTTTAAATAGTACATTTTTACAGTTTTTGCTGTATTTTGAATCAAATAAATGCAGGTTTGGTGAGCAAAAGAGACTTCTTTAACAAACAAAAAAAGGTCAAAACATATTAGTGTATGACTTTTTACCAACCTGTGGAATGTAAGCAAGCTTAAAGCTTTAGATTGAGTAAGATTTAGCTAGTTTTTCTGAAATTCACCAAGGAAACATTAAATAAATCAAAAGTTGACAGTAAAGATATAATATAATGTTAAACAGATTTATATTTAATAACACGGTTTCCACAAAAGTGTTGAAAAGTTGTTGAAATAATATGTGTCTTGAGCACCAAATCAGCATATTAGAATGATTCGTGCTTTTAAACAAGAACTTATTACTGCATATTAACACATCTTATTTATGAAATTTAAACTGATTAAATCAGCGTATTAAATATGCCAACTATCATCTGCTATTATCTATTAGCTTTACAATTTAATGTCAAAAGTGGACAGTTTGTGAGCTTCATCGAGTGGATCACTTCATGTTTCTGGTTGAGGTAAGTGCGAGGAAGCGGGAGGCCACAGCAGCACACTCACGGACTGACAGAGAGAATAGGCCCTTTAGTCAATTCAGCCGCCGATGAAAACATAATTCCTGCCTTCAGTCCCACACTGAGCTCAGACATTATTGAGCGATGACAGAGGCAGATCAAGGCATGAGGAGACGAGTGGGAAATCGTAAAAGCTGCTCATGTTTCTGGCTCAAAAAAAAAAGATTTGTTCAGTGCATTGAGATTGTGATGGATTTTTCCCATGTTGTCCAGGACAGCTCTTTTTGTTGAAGATGTCTGATAATGGCTCATTGTTTTGGCCACGGTAGAGGCCTGTGGTGCGGTGGAGATGCCAGGCTGTCCATTCACTCAGCGGCGGGCCGAGACACATGGAGCACAGCTCACCTGCATCAGGGGACTGAGGTAAGAAGCTCAGTCAACACTTTATAGTATTATCCTGTTGCTATTATGTTAAGTCAGAAATATGACGGTTTTGACAGTCATTGTTTGAATTTAGATTTTTAATCGCAAAAATGTCTGTTCTGCTTGCGTTGCAGGTGTTGAAATGGAGTGGATATGTGTTCCTCTCGTGCTTTTCTGTGGGATTCATTTAGCTTTAACACAGTTCAACGGATTCAACTGTGATCCAAAATATCACAGCAGATTCCCCGGTAAGAAGAGCCAAATTACACATTAAAAGTCAGTTCAATTTGTGCTCCGTTTTGCAAAGACGCATTATACTGATCAAAAAGTGACAGTAAAGATACTTATCAAATAAAAGAACAACATTTATTTGAAATAGAATTAGCATTATAAAGTTTTAACATTTCGAAAGGACAAATGCATGCGCTTACATTTTTAATTTGTACAAATAATGAAATAATTTTTGCACATGTTGTACAAATATTTAAAAGTTTTACAAATATTTACAAAAATCAGCATATTAAAAATATTTCTGAAATATCATGTGACACTAAATACTGGTGTTATGATTCTAAACAAATTAAATTAGAAAATATATTAAAATAAATTAAAATCCATGCATGTTACAGTTGCAATGATATTTCCCATTAATACTGATTGCTATCATCATTATTGTTGTTGCTGTAATTATTATTATTATTATTAATTTGAACATATTTTTTATTACAAACAGCCTTCATGAGCATTGGAGACTTTTAAAAACATAGAGGGAATAAATCAATTTAAAATAATCAATAAATGATTATTTTTAAAATGCTTAATTTTCTGTAACTTTTTAAATGCAACCATGTAAGATAAGAAAAATATTATTAGATATTATATTCAAAAGTTTGAGTCTGCACTGAAAATATGGAATTTACTATCTAATTTAAATTTGAGTAATAAATGTTATGAAGTAAATAAGCAAGTAGTATTTCCAGCTCCAAAATATCAAATATTCTTGTTTGTGGAGTTTATGGAGCTCAAGTGCTGCTATAAAAATATTTAGAAATTCCTAATAATATTTCATTTCAGCTTTGGAAAAAAATGGAGCATCTCCTTTATTTGACTCTGTACTCCTTTTTCCTCAAGGCGAGAGAGATATCAGTGTGTACTGTGGCGTTCAGACAATCACACTAAAGATTAATCTCTGTCCTGTGCTGTACTCTGGATACACCAATGCTGACTTGGCTCTAAACAGTCGTCATGGAGAGGCTCAATGCCGAGGCTTCATAAACAACAACACTTTCCCCACAGCTATGCTCTTCAGTATCAGCCTGAGCACACTGGAATCCTGCGGAAACACGCTGGAGGTGAGGGATACATTCACTCACACACTATACTGAACTGTCTGTGAACTTGCACCAACTTTTTGCACTTTTTGTGTTAAAGGAATAGTTCACCAGAAAATTACAATTTGCTGAAAATGTACTCCCAGGCTATCCAAGTTGTAGATGAGTTTGCTTTTTCACTGGAACGGAAGTGGAGAAATTTTGCATTACATCACTTGCTCATCAGTAGTGAATGGGTGCCGTCAGAACGAGAGTCCAAACAGCTGATAAAAACATCACAATATTACACAAGTAATCCACACAATTATTATTGTGATGTTTTTATAAGATGTTTAGTCTCTCATTCTGACGGCACCCATTCACTGCAGATGATCCATTAATGAGCAAATGGTTTAATTCTACATTTCTCCAAATATGTTGTAATGAAAACAAACTCAATCTATACTTTAGATGTCCTGTGTAAATTTCCATAAAGTTTTCATTTTTTTGGTGAACTACTACGTTGCTTGACATAACTGATATGTGATTATAAATAAAAAAATAGATTATATGAGTTTAAAACGCTTCCGTTTCTCTTATCAGGTTTCTTCATCTCAAGGCGTTAATGCCTATGGGAACATCTCCATGGTACAGATGGGTAATATATCAGGCTACATTGACACCCCAGACCCTCCAACTGTTATCAGCTACCTGCCAGGTCTGGTGTATAAATTCAGCTGTAGTTATCCTCTGGAGTACCTCCTCAATAACAGCCAGCTGGCAGCGTGAGTCTGTTTTCTGACGTAACAACCTACTTCTAACTCCAGCTTTGCAATAATCAATCCTTTGCTGAGATGCTCTGCTGTGAATATACAGCTATAATATCTTGTTTTAATCTTATTCTTCTTCACCAGCTCGTCTGCTGCAATTTCAGTGAAAGACAACAACGGCACTTTCCTGAGCACTCTCAGTCTAGTGCTTTACAATGTGAGTGATCTCTGTAGTCCATAAAATAAAATGCATTTGAAAGTATGGATGCGTACCAATACAAAATACTCGGTAAAACTTTATTTTAAGGTGTCGTAATACAGAGTAATTACCTAATTAGATACTTAGTAGTAGCCATTGTACCTGCATGAAATAAAATGTACTTATCATGTAACTAAGTTATGTAACAGCCTGTAATTACAGTTTGTAATTATATAAATGCAACAGGCATCTACATATGTAACAGACCGAGTCTGTTACACACCTACTTACACTTAAGTACAGTCTGGATACACTTTATTTTAAGTAGCTTATGCCTGTGTAATATTCTGTAAATGTAACATAATTAGAAATGTATTACATGTATTTGAGACCATATGCGACAATCTTTTGGTTACACAGCTGTATGTGTAACAGTAGCCGCCTGTTACATCTACACAATTACAAACTGTAAGTATAAACTGTTTCAAAGTTACATAGGAAGTACATTTTGTTTCATGTTACTACTAAGAACTTACTAGATAATTACTCTGTATTATGGACACCTTAAAATAAAGCGTTACCCACTATTATAATAACAATACATTAAAACGTAACCCTTAGGCAAACCCTGACCATATAGTAAGTACATTTAGTTAAGTATATGATTACACTGTAACAATGACACTTAAAAATAAAGTAAGAAATTAACTTGCTTAGAATTACAAATGACATTTGACTTAGTGACTTATTTGGATTGTAAATAATTTATACTTAGGATCTATTATTATCAATTTCATTGTAATTTGTATTGTAAAAATGGCATTTTGCAATGAAGAGCGACCACTATTACGATAGCTAATTTTTAATATTTTCCAGGACTCATCCTTCAGTCAGCTGATCTCTATACCAATGTCCGGCCTGTCCTTGAAAACTCGTGTGTTTGCTGCAGTTAAGGCTACAAATCTGGACAGGAGGTATATCGTACAGAGAAATATGTTTCCTGTGCAAAAGTGTTAGGCCAGTAGTATTTTCACCAACAAAAAATGGTTTTATGTCAGTTATTTCTATCTTTTGCGGTAGCGTATCAGTCGGAAATTTCTTTTTTTAATAATGCAGTGAGATTATTTTCTGCACAAAGAGTCTGACGACAGCCAGTACTCCACACAGAGATCTGATCTGATCATCATCCAGAATCACATGAAGTAACAGAACAAACTGAGACAGACTCAATCCAGAAGAACTGGAGAAGAACGTCTCCAAGATTCAGAAAACCTACCTGGAAAGCGACCTAAAAACTATGGGACCTCGGAACAGAAGTTGTTTTACCAAAAGCTGTAATACCAAATATTTATTTGATTTAATGACGATTAAGCAATTAATTGAATTTCGGGAGGAACAATGCAACGTTCGCAGCTGCCACCAATCTCATCATTATCGATTACACCGTGAATCTCCTCTCCTCCACCTTAGATATCATTTCCCTTTCTTAGCATCTGTGTTTTTGTCTTACTCCGCCTCCCCTTCCACCACCCGAGCCGAGGCCGATCCTTGTTTCCAGGTTCTCCACTTCCTCCGGGGGGCACGCGGGGGCCAGGCTGGGCTCCGAGCATCTGTTAACCCTAGCCTCCTAGGGGGTTAAACCTCCTAGGGCTCGGAGGCTGCCGGGCTCTCTGCTTGTCCGCCTGGACAGCTCGCCAAACAAGCTTATCTATTTTATCGACGAGGAAGTGGGAACTAGTGAAGATAATTAATAAATTAAATCTTTGTAGTATTTTTGAAAACATCCTCATTTTACAGCATTTTAACATGAGGTAACTTACTGTAAACAGTAAACATAATAAACGTAGCTTTCCAAGTAGGTTTTTGAAGCATCTTGGAGACGCACTCTTTGTGCAGACAGTGATCTCACTGCAATGTTACAATTAATGAGAAAAATAATGTTTGGAAATGTAAACTGATATTTCAAACTGACACACTACCGCAAATATATGTGTGTGTACTGTGCACATTTATTTTATGTATATATAAATCTAAACACATGCATGTATATATTTAAGAGAAATATATTATGTTTATATTAAATATATTTATATATAAAAATATAACTATATAAATGTATATACATGTAAATATTTTTAAGATATATACTGTATGTGTGTCTTTTTATATATATATATATATATATATATATATATACATAATAAACATACACCGTACAAACACATATATGTGACCCTGGACCACAAAACCAGTCATAAGGTAAAATTTTACAAAACTGAGATGTATACATCATATGAAAG
>JAUCMT010000028.1:8363422-8383699 GCA_032357475.1 Enteromius thamalakanensis
GGCTAGTCGATGAATTGCAGTTTTAATCACTTCCGTGTTGGTTTCACTAGAGGAAGCGGGAGGTTGCCCCTTGGTCTAACCCCATGTTTTCTGGGACTGTGAATCCATTGGACTTGCACTGACATGAGTACATACATGTTTTTGTGAGATTACTGTAAGGTTTTATCTTTGTTTGTGGTGAACCAGAGATGTAAACGATGTCATGTAACTCCTACTCAGTACGTTTTTTTGGACACATACCGTTTTTTTTTTTTTGGTCAAACACAGATTTGACATTCAATGTAAAAGTTATTGCACCCAAAAAGTAACTTAAATTGGAGTTGAATAACTTCGCTGATGATAAACAACCTGAACAGAGGCCTGTGTGTGAATCCTCTTAAATAGCCACTCATTTCAATTTGAAAGGTAATAGATATGCAATGCATCCTTTATAGATGTTGTCTGAGTGTAAAGGTGGCATATTAAATAACTAAATTCCAAATTTTCAGCAGTTCAGAAGGTTGTGGAGGAGAATACTGACATTTGATATTGCTTGAAATGTTGGCAGCACAGTGAATACCATTTTGTTGGAAACCAAGAAACTTTCCCCTGTTTGCTGTAAAAACTTGAGATGGCTCTGATAGTGTTAAGGTTCATCAGAAGGCAGAGGTTCATCAGCTTCAAAACTTGGAAGCCATACTGAACACATACCGGCCAAGCTCGGTATTCTATTAGAAATCCCACCCTATTAGTTTTACATTCCACAGTCCATAAAAACCAATTAACATTTAACTTTCTAACCTTCTAAAGATGAGGATATATGCATATGAGCCGATATGTTTTTACAGTTTTTTTGTTTTTTTTGATTGGACAAAGAAACTCCATAATATAGCCTAACAGGGTGGAACTCTAAGAGTGGGACATGCAGGAGTATATTTCAAAAACAAACATTTGTACAGTTCAATTCCAGTGGGAAAAATAAACAATATCACTTGAAAATGATTTCAGTGGAATTAGTGGAATAGTCTATTTTGGAAGGCGATCAGTTTAGGGACACGATACATAAAGAAAATTTTATTTTCTTAAATTTAATTTAAAATATATTTAAATTAATTAATTGTAATATATTTCATGTCTATTATCTCTGTTTAAGTGATAAATTAGATCTACTATATATAATTTCAGCAATTTATTATATATTTATTTAACTATTTTAGAGAAAATATGAGTACATAAATCATAGAGAGAGAAAAGTCACTGTATAACAGGAATGACCCATAATCAACCTCTATGGGAGAAAGAGTGTGATGACTAATGGAAAATGTAGTGAAGGTCACAGTGCAAAAAAGTTTAAAAACTAAACCGGATTAAGACGAAACAACTGAAGAAAATAGAAAAAGATATGTATAAAATAAGAAAAGTATTAAAAATATATAAGAAACAAAAGGGGGGGGGAAGAAAACCAAACAACAACAACAAAAAAAAAATATGAAACAAATATATAAAATACACACACAAACAAAACAAAAGGGGTTAGCGGCACTGAGCCTTCATGTGACAGCCCTGTTGACTAATTTTCAGTACCACACAGTTTAATGTATTTATTCTTTATTGGAATCAAAAGAATGGTTATGAGCCACAGAAACCACAGCAACACCAGGTAAAGCGATACAAGAAAGGAGAACTATGCAATTACTAAAGGGGCATTGTACTCTTATTTTGCTTATCACTTATCTATCATGCTAAAAACAATCTTACATGGCCAAAACATGTATCAGGCAGCAGTATTCCGAATACAAAGGAGTAATGGTCATTTTAGGAACCTGACGGCAGCCATTTAGAAAATGAGGCCTTTCTTGGAGTCATATTTTGGTAAACTTTTAGTATGTTTTTAAGTACATCTGCTACTACTGTAATCCACTGAGATTTTGGGGGGTGACGCCATATTTGCAGCTGACTACGAATGTATTCTTGCAAAAGTGTTTCTTTATGGCTGTCTTACAGTTAATTTTACAAAGCACTGTTTTGGATCTATTTTGCAACGCAGAACAAGGGTGCCACATTTAAAGCATTCTGTGCGCCAAACGTCCATTTTCTCACGCAGTAAAAAAACAGCACACCGTGGAGCAAAAAAACGGATAACGTGCCGACAGACGAGACGAGTCCAGACAGCCCTGTCGCTAAAGTAAGACTGTAAATTATTTGCATTACAAACTAATGTTTTATGATTACGAGAATTAATTTAAATTATATGGTAAGAAATTGCAGTACAGTAACTTATAAGATTTTATTACCAAATCCATTTTATAAATAAATAAATAAAAATGTTGAGTGCTTTTGTGGAGTTGAGTATTGTTTGATAATCGATGCCTGTGTGAGCATAGCTCTCGTTTCAGATGAAAGCACACTAGTCATATTTTCATAACTGCTGGAGCTGCTTTTAAATGTCCTGCAGTGTTATACCAGCACACAAATAGTACTCTCTATTCATTCTGAATAAACAGGTTAATTAGCCTAATGTTTGTTCATACAGCACATCCCCTCAAATGAATTCACATTTAGTGCAGTATTATATGATATTAAGGATGCCTTGCTGTAATGTCAGAGCCACTGCAAATTAAAAATTTACACAGTGCTAAGTAGGTCATGATAAATGCATAGAAAAATGACTTTCATTATGAGGATATTAATACAATATGAAGAGGGACAGTGGGATGTGAGAAGTAAATATACCAGTCCTCCAGTGGGGAAATCTCTAATTGTGTGTGAGTGAGGTTGTCTTCAGAAGCCGTACCTGAGAAATGTTCTCGTTTGGTGAAGTGAGGCCAGGCGGAGGATGCTGATGCGACCTTAATAGTTAGAAAGAACGATGACTTCATTTCAGTCGCAACGTAATGTGCTAATTGCAACGGCTAAAAGTAATATGTGAGAGGTGATTTATTGTGTCGTAATGGAATTCTCTATGATGCAATTTCATGTAATGTTTAATTGCATGGCAGGGTTAAGCTAATTAATGGAGAAGATATATTTTAAATAGACAAGCATTGTAATTTTTCGAGAGATGGAGTTTGGAAGAAATTACCAGACAGGAAAGGAATCATGAAACATTGATGCACTGTACCATATCCAGACAGATGGGCCTATCTGCCGCTGTCTGTCTCTGGAGACTGTGGGTAAAACATTAGCAGTGAATGAAATACTCAGTCTATTAGATACTGTGCAATATTGCTATGATGTTGGGTTAAGCTTTTCTGGGCAAGATAATGGCAATTGTTTTGTTCTGAGGATACAAGGAAATGAGAAAATCAGCTGCTGGAAAATTAACTCATATTTTTAACCAAACAAAACATTAAGGGCCAAATCCCCAGACGAAGAGCTCTAGACTAAATAACAATGTGAATGAAGAGTCCTCTCTGAAAACAGCCTTTAATTTAAGACCAGGGTTAATCTAACCAACTCTGACAGTATCAAAAATTTACCAGCTCCTAAACCACTTACAAAAGTTTTTTTTGGTTTGTTTTTAACCTTTTTAAAATGTTTCTTGCCAAATACTTTTTTCTTTGCCATGATAGAGCATATATTTTATACTTTTTTATTTCATATTTCTGTGTTCAAGTTCCTCAGTGCAAATATATTTATTATGTCTGACTTAAAACGTTAATTTTAAGACATTACTGTTCAATATTTTTGGGGTCTGTAACCAAAAAGAGATTTTTGGTAACATTATTACATTTTTGATCCGTTTAATGCTTCCTTGCGTAATAAAATCATTGAATATGCTAATTGGAAATACTCCACAGGTTATGTTAGTAATGAAACTTCTATTAGATATTGCAAAACAAATGTGAAGAAAGAAATGTACAAGCTGTCTATGAAAACTGGTTTTAGTTATGTTTAAAGAGATGTGTACCACTATACACTGACAGACTGCTTGGAGCATGGAATCACCTTTACTGTCAATGTAATTGGTATTTACAGTCCTAAGTTACACAGAAAATGCCACCCCATTTTTTTTTGGCACCATCAGGGAGTACTTTCACCAGTGGAATGCAGTGCCGTTTACACCCTCTGACCCAGATGTAAAGGAGTGTCCAGGTCCGAAGCGCCAGACCGTGCCAGCAGTAGGGGATGGGACGGTTGAGTGCGTTTTGTAGCAGCCCCCCTGCTGAGCACAGACCTGCCCCGGACACACGTCTCACGACCTGCTCCAGCTGTAGAGGAGCTGCTCATCTTTCATAATTCATTACAGAGACCCTAGACACAATGAAGCTGCCTGCGGCCTGTACTATGATGTAAAAAGTGCTACATTATGCATAGGATATGTTATGTTCTCTGCTTCAGACTGAGCAAAGGTCTGGCCTCTGAATAGCTGAGGGATTGGGAAAGAGGGCAAATGTCAATTTGTATTGTGGTGACCCACGTGATTTATGAAAATGCTCCTCACACATAACACTCCAGGTCAGCGTGAATCTGTCACCACACCAAACAATATATATACGCAAGGACGGGCATGAGATTTAACCAAATGGATCAAACTAAAAAAAAATAATACAAATGATGACTATACAATGAAATTTGACTTTAAAGGAATAGTTCTCCTAAAAATGACTAGCTCCTTTTTTCTATTTGTTTGTTTATTCATAGAAATAAATTTGGAGAAATTTTGCATTACATCACTTGCTCTCAAATGGATCCTCTGCAGTGAATGGGTGCCATCAGAATGAGAGTTCAGACAGCAAAACATCACAATTTGTCTGACTCCAGTCCGTCAAATAATGTCTTTTTAACTTTAAGCTGTCACCTCTGGCGAAAATATGTGTGGCTGAAGTGAAAAAGTCCACTGACATACTGTGTGTATTTGTTTCTAACTGTTTCCGCTTGTCAACAGTCACTTGACCTGTGCAGATTTCTCTCCTGATTCACTTTTTAACTTTGGAAAGCAATATGTATGGACTCGTTTAAAGTCAAAATGACTTAATGATGTATTTGTTTGCTACAAACCTCCAGCTTTTTACTTCACAAGATGTTCGTTGTTGAACTGAAGTGGTGTGGATTACTTACCAGCTGTTTGGACTCTCATTCTGACGGCACCCAGTCAATCTATTGGTGAGAAAGTTTTTTGTACATTAAATTAGTCACAATGCTCAAATGAGTACACATATCTATGCAGTAACCCGTGCAGTCATTGTGAGTCACTCAATACAAGTCTTACCGGTTCCAGAAGCGGCTTAGACACTCTTTTATAGTGAAGACTGAAGGGATCTGAGCACTTTGATTCAGAGACAACCACTTCATTAAAGATTTATAGCCTCAAGAGATGCAAAGACATTTCAGTTCAGAATACAAACAGCAGTATTGTCCTGGGTATTCAGTAAGAATATGTGCTCCATATTACTGAGTTTCTTTTAGACGCTGTAGGTTGACTCCTTTTTGTTGTCTCAAAGGTTTCTATACATAAACATTGTGCAAGAGGAAATTGTCTGTCTACGTGGACATATGAAAGCTATCTCATAACGATGATGATGATGATGATGATAAGGGACACTTTGAGCGTGAAAGACAGGAAGGGGGGGGTTTCGTGACTGACAAGTGACAATTGTGGTGATGTCTGGGCAGATCTTTGGCTGCCGATGTGTTTGGGGTTAAGAAATTTGGAGCGGTTTGACCCCGCTTGGAATGCGAATGTGTCTGAAAAGCGCAAAGCGCCGTTTTTTTGTCTGACAGTCTGCCGGAGGGCTTGTGAAATTTAGTCAATGGCATGACAGGATCTCAAACAGACTTCCATAGTTCCACAACAGAGACCTGCTAAGATTTACAAACCCAGCAGGACGGAACATGCTCAGAGATCCAACATCTGCATCTTCCTTTAATCTTTACAAAAATTTTCATGCTATGCTTCCTACCAAGTTGTATGCAGTGTTATTAATATATTCTTTTAGATTTGTATTAATACTGCATGTTACGCAATATACATTTTTCTTAATAATAACACAATATTTTGAATTAGCATATGTGACCTTGGACCACAAAACCAGTCGCTGGGGTATGTTTGTAGCAATAGCCAGAAATACATAGTATGGGTCAAAATTATAGATTTTTCTTTTTTGTCAAAAATCCTTAGGATAGTAAGTAGATCATGTTCCATGAAGGTATTTAGTCAATTTCTTATCGAAAATATATATAACCTTATATTTGATTAGTAATATGCATTGATAAGATCTTAAATTGGACAACTTTAAAGGTGATTTTCTCAGCATTTAGATTTTTCTCAAACGTTACCTTCATATTACAGATTTTCATGTAGTTGTATCGGTCAAATATTGCTAAATCATACATCAACGGAAAGCTTATTTATTCATTACTTTCAGATCATATATAAATCTCAATTTCTGAAAATGAACACTTATGACTGGTTTTGTTGTCCAGGGTCACATATAGTTTTCACAGTCTCTGCTCTGCTCAGTTTCTGTGTCAAGGCGATTTAAAGCATAAAACGAATTCCAGCGTTATCATAAAAAGTAAAAATGTTGCCATTATCATTTTTTTTGGACTTTGTTCCGCATCTTGCTAATTGAATGGGAGGAAACTCGTAGCATTCATATTTTCTAAGAAATACTTAAACCTCCCACCATGATTAAATCCATGCCACTAAACAGGAACAACATGCTCTTTGGCAACTAGCTTCTTCGCTTCCTCTGCAGAAGCTCATTTAATTTGTGTTATGACTAAAGCTACTTAATAATGCATTCCAGGCCTTTTTATCTTGGTTTTCAGTGTTTTGCATTTACTGTGGTAGAAAACGCATGTGGAATAATGGGTATCGCAGCCTGTCAATTAATCTCAATGGTGATAGTGTTTTCTGCTAGCTTTTATTAGCT
Organism: Enteromius thamalakanensis; assembly: GCA_032357475.1. Classification (NCBI taxonomy): domain Eukaryota; kingdom Metazoa; phylum Chordata; class Actinopteri; order Cypriniformes; family Cyprinidae; genus Enteromius; species Enteromius thamalakanensis. The sequence continues at coordinate 8,370,280 of JAUCMT010000028.1, forward strand.
TAGCCACACCCTGTAATCTTAGCAGTGTTGTATGAGCCTCTAAATGGTTAAAGGTGGTTAAACATTTGATTACAAAGTAGTACTAGTGAGGTTCTCATGTCTAGACCTTTGTGATCAGTGGGCTTGTCGTCTCTGTTGTGTAGGTCTTGGTTTCTGTCACTAAAAAGGGAGCGCTAATCAAAGAGAGACGACAACAACGACACTCCAACTGAGACTGCTTTGCATTATTGTTTATTTGGGCCTCTGTCTGTTTTTTGTCAGATATCTTGATCTCGGTTTCAGATATTAGGTCTTTGTCTGGACATCTGGTCTTGCCTTGACAGAATCCAGGATTCCAGTTATCAGGAAACCAGGGCAGCTGAAGTCTCTCACATGCTTTGATGCGCAACGAAGGTGATAAACATTATCCAGAGTCAATGTGTGGGATGAAGACTGATATGTCACCGAGTGTTTCATTAGCATGATTCAAAAATGGCCTTTTGTGGATCTGAAGATTGTTATGAAATGAGTCTGGGTTTTAAAAACGAGATACAGCCCTCCTTTGAGGTTTTCTTACAAAATCTGGCTTTAAAAAAAAGATAACCTTTTACCTGGAGCTAAACTTGGATGTGGAGATGAAGAAGTAGTTAGCCGCAGGCATTCATTCAGGTGTCTAACAGTGTATTTTGGTTGTTTAAATGAAAAGACTTTTTGGTCTAACAAGCATCACAGAGTTCACAAAACACGTTTGTGTGAATGTTGAGGGTACTTGAGAGCAATTAACTAGCACACATGCTCAGTGAGGTAAAGATGAGTGTTTTTAGCACATGTTAGAACAGAAAAGAACTAAAATAACACAGTCACCTCAAAAACGCTGTTGTTGTTTTAAGGGTTTGTGAGCTCCCAGCATGCATTATGGCATAAATAAATTATACAGTTTGAAGATAAATGTTTTACTTGCTGTTTATTATATGCTTTTATTGTTGTTTTCGTCATCTCTGTTAGTTTTTTGATGTGCAGTGCTTTATTTCCTACTCTACTTATGGACAGTTATTTTAAATGATTTTTTTAATTTTATTTTGCAATAAGCATTTAGCACTAAACATGCAAATTCAAGACAGTTGCATTTGCTGAAATGTATTGTGTTGTCTTTAACATATTTTTACATTTTACATTTAATTTATTTTTTCATGTTTCCTTTTTAAGGGACTGTGAGGTCATAATCCACAGGATAAAGTCATTAAAAAAATTATACATTTTACTTATGTAAAGTACTTTTTTAAAAGGCAGTCAAGAATGTAGCAGTTTTGTTTTATTTTATCACAGCATTTAAGTTGAGTATTGTGTAATGTAATATCCTACATCCTCTGCAGTTTAAGGTTAATATTATGACTTGTCAAGGTGTGGATGATGACTTTATAGTATAAGAACATAAAAGAAATCAAAGCTTCTTTACATGCGATCTGCCTTTTATGTCCTTTTTAGAAGTTATCAAATATTTACATGCCCATACCATCTTAATCCTCACATAAAAGGCTCTTATATATTACCTCACCACAAAAAAACAATAAAAACACGAATTCTGTGCCCTTTAGCATTTTACAAAAGAAGTGCAAGCTGTTTTATGTTACATTATATCATTTACCCCTTTTTAAAATGCTAAATAAATGACCGAAAAGGAAAACACCTCATAATTGTAGTGCAAGTGAGGTACAATAAAAACCCCTCCTTCATTGAAAATGTTATAAAGGCACAGTTTGATATGCTACAAACTATATAAGAGAGAAGAAAGGGGGGAAAGGGAACCCTGGGGAAAAGGGTGCTATAAACTCGCATAGAGCATGAGAAAGTGCATGGGGGCTTTGTGTTAATGGACGCTTTGCATTTGCTGGGTCATGCTAAAGCTCTCACAGATTGTGAGATGGTCTCCCACCATTACAGACCACAAACTGATTGATTCCTGTAAGCATTAGGAAGCTTAAATTACTTAGGTTACTAAAAAGGACACACCATTACTAGCCTTCCTTCACCTTCCTTATGAGTTCTAAAGTCAATACTGTATAATCCACATACTCTCCCTAATGGTGGTTCAGACACATTAATGTATTTGCAAGTTGCAGGTTATAAAGCCATTTGCAATTGAACCCAACCATTCCAGTTCCTACAGCTTCCTCATTAACCTGCCAAAATATTTTGTAAGCAATATGTTGAAAAATGGCATTGCTAAAAGGAGCGTGTGCACATGGGAGACACCTTGTTATTCAAAGCCTGAAGCTGAGAGTCGTTCTCGCTGGGACTCTTTCTGAAAAACACAGAAACTGGAAGACGGCCCAAGGCTGTTTCAGATGTGCGCATCACCTGGACCAGATCTTGTGCTGGATCAGTCCCTCAGAGCTCACAGCCCAACAGCAAGAAATAAAAACAGTACATTTCAACAGCTTATTGCACAAGAAAGTCATCTCATAAAACTGCCTCACAAACCTGTCATTTTTCCTTTCTTTGAAATAATGTGATTATTTTAAGCTCTCCAAATCTTCAAACCACATCAAAACCAGGAAAAAAAGAACCAAAACTCCCTGCCCCAAAGAAAAAAGGGTTAGTAACCTTTATTCTGGCTCTTTCTTTTTGTTTTAACATGTCTCTGCCTCAAAGGTTGAACGATTATCTGACCATAGAGGCTCTGTGAAAATGATCTGTTTCGCTTTTTCAGGGGCTGTGAGGTCATTTTCATTTTCTGCAGGTATGAGGTAATGATCACATACTGGTTACACCTGAATAGTGACACAAAAACCTCTGTTTATATATCCCTCGCTTTCTAAACAAGCTCATAAGCAGGGTTTTGAACGTTTGAACTAAGTAAATAAATTACTAAGTATAATAATTTATATAGAATAGACTTCCTTTTCTTTTGACAGGGTACATCTTAAAATTGCCAATTTAATAAAAACACTATTATTTAAAATAAAAATAAAATATATAAATGCATGAAATAAAATATAAAAAACACATAAATGATCAAATAAAATAAAATACATTTTTAAATATTTTAAACTATAAAAAATCAAATCAAATAAAGTATTGGTAGCACTGTGCTACTAAAAGCAAATGTGAAAAACAAAGCCAATAATGAAATAAAATATAATAAATTTACATTAAATGTAAAAAGACCAAGCCAATCTTCTATGTTCTCACTGCCAAGCACAGTCAGATGAACTAATGAAGCATTCATGCATTTGAGTTTGGCTATTGACTGACACTGAGCAGGTCATGAAGGGCATCCACACCTCCCACAGACCTGTAGATTACGTCAGGGTCAAAGTGTCATCCTCCACTCTCAGCCCCCTCCCTCCAATGCATTCAATATAATGAGGCTCTGCTGCTTAGAGACTCTCATTCACACTCTGTGGAACGGGTGAATGTCCTTTGAACATATTGGATGAGAGCGTCCCTCTCTCTCACTTATAATTGCAGACGATCTTGTTTAAAGCTCACACATTTTTTCGGCATCTAATTGTTGTTGGTTTGTACTAATTTGAAGCAAACGCTCCTCGTCGGCTTGGTTTCGCTCTGTCTGAGGTGTGATCCATCTTTCTGATGACTGTTTAGGACTTTCTTTGTCTAATGCAAAATTTCATGGCTTTGTTCATTTGCGTCAGGCAAATCTTTACCTCGCTGAGTTCATGCTCGCAAACTCAGCTTTTGAAACCAAAATGTAACTTTAATCAGATGAATGCATGAAATAATCAAAAACAACCATTGCATAATAAGAAGCCTATATATTCTTTATTAACAACAGAAGTAATCACTAAAACACCTAAGGATGTTAATGAAATACTGTGCCCTGTTTATGAACTCTCTCTGAGCTTTCATTGGCTCTCCTTTGAGAGAGAATCATCATGGTTTGCCTTTGTTCTTCATGCATTCAGTCTCGTATCTATCAGGCGGGCCATTAGGAGGTGTGAGGAAGCACAATACAAACCGAGTGAGACAAGGGAGCACCCCACCCCGTGAGCCCACCTGCCACTGAGATGAGTGTGTGTGTGTGTGTGTGTGTGTGTGACGGGGGATTTCAGCTAATATTGGGGCAATAAAATGCAAAAGAGGAGAAAAAGTGGCATGGTGACTAACAGGGAGGAGGGATAGATAATGGAAAAAGACAGAGACAGAGAAAGACATAAATGCAAATGATCAATTTCTCTTCATGCACCAGGTTCACTAGATTTGATCCGACTTTAAAAAAGAGATTCTCTTATCTAAAGGCTCTTTCATTACCAGTTTAACCTGTTTGACTGATTTTATGTTTTGCACATGATTTGATTAATTAAATAACATGAGCATTTAACTAATATTTTTAGTTCTATGCTATTGCAGCCTTAGGCACACAAAACTATAAGGTGTGAAAAGCATGTCAAGACTTGTAAAGACATTGGAAATTATGTTGTGCTTGTTAGTTTGTCACCAACAAAGCAATAAATAACACCTATAAGAAGTGTTCTCTGAAACTTGACTTATGAACAAACCTTCAGAGTTACCTAGTCTTTAACATTAGAATAATGTAAAACGATCAGATGCAATATTTACAAAACTAAAAAAACCTACAGAAAAAAATCCAGAAGCAAAACATTTGAAACATTTCTGTTAACAGCTGCACATAAATATATTAAATATATTATAGTTAACAGAGATATTGCTTAAAAATCCTTAGGATATTGTTTTTCAACCACCCTAACTCCTAGGTTTCCAATGTTTGAGCAAATATTACAATTTTTCCAGTCAGTTTGAAAAATTGATGGGTGTGGAAAGAATATTGCAGTTAGATGGGAAATCATGTTCAAATGTTTTAGGTCAACATTTTGTCGATAATAGTCAATAATATTTTTAGTTTTAATTAGGGTAAATAATTCTAAATAATGTTGCAGTCACTTTGTAACTTTTCCAAAAATAACTCCCAGACTTTCTGAGGAAGACACCTTCCAAGGTGAGTTTTATATGAAAGTCTTACATGTTGTTTTCCAGAACGTATAAATCAAACATTATGAAAACGATACTGTATAGAAAAGTATAACCGCAGACGATAACAGATAAGATAAAAGACGTGTCATCAAATGTTGTCTAGTAGGTTAAATTAGTTTAGTTACACGGTGCAGGGGAGGAGCTTGAGGACAGACCTATAACCGCCCTCCAGAGCTTCAACAGATGTAACACGTGGGGAACAACCTCAAAGTTTGAATTTACTGACGCATGCTGCGTGTGTTGCACTTTCCAGAACATTATCCAGCAAGAACGTGCTAACGCGAGGATATTATTTCTCGTGATAGAGAGACCCAAACTGCCGAAAGATGCACCGGATCGCCCTTCTAGCGTGTTTACTCACCGCATCACTAATGAATCAAGGTAACAGAAAATACATTTTCGAGTTTTTCTTTTTTTTAATAATTTGACTTTTAGAACATATAGTTATTTTAGAACATCTTTCACAAAGAAACTGACCAATGAAAGAACTGAGCAGTGCTACTTTTAAGATTTGATATGTAATTTTTTTAAACATGTTTGATCATTCTCAAGACTTTTAAAGAGAAAACGCGCTACGCATTCATTCGGAATTCCTTGTAAAAGCAGTTATGATTTGCTGTTTTTTTTTATATTGTTATTATAGTATTATTACATGCAACAAAGTATCCATTAACGATTGTTTTCTCCGTATAAAAGTAACATTTATTACTTGGAACGCTCTCTTTGTCCCCGCCCCCTCCCTATACTACCTTTTACTTGCACCTGTTTCGCTACAGTAAAAAAAAAAGATATTATGCTTTACATGTTCAACCTTGATGCTTTGTTTGTTAATAGTAAATAATAATCGATTTGAGACTATATCTTCGTGCTTCAGGATCTATATTTTGTGTATGACTCTCTTTCTCTCTGTGAGGTGATTGAAACCCAGGGGCGCTGGTTTTATCGTAGCTTAAGTGCATCAGCAGTATTCGGGTAATGAAATAAAGGACACAAAAGCCCGGCTGGTAAACATCTGTTATTGTAAGGCACCAGACCGTCTGTCAATGCGACTTTAAAGAGCCTCATTCACCTCTTGGGCTGGAAGACCAAAAGCATAATGATAGTGTGTGATGTGCTGAAAGATTGCTGGGTTGGAACTTAAACGTGTTGTGATTTGTGACTGTCTTGTCTTGTCCTTAGCTCTGAGAAGCAAAGAGTGTAATTTTCTGTAAACCAGTTGTGGACAAGTTAGATTTTACTAATTAAAATAAATAAATATTTGTAAATATTTAAAGGTTTTGTTACTGTTCAATGCAACTAGTTTACTATGACGAGTCAAATCTGTTTATCCTATAATATGTAACATTCTTAGTAGATCAAGTTGTTTTATTTACGCCTGTAACTGTTTGTCTTTTCCAGATTGGTTTGAGAGTCAAACTGAGTTTACAACTAGTAGTTTAGTGCTGCATCTGTTTTTTGTTCTCTTTCTCCACCCCTCCCCCAAAACACACCACCCGCAATGTCACACCCACCGTTACTAGTTTAGCTGGTGGGCTTCTTTCAGTTTGCTGCAAAAAATACAGAATCAGTTTAGACTACACATTTTGCTGAGTTTGTTTGTAGTGAGAAACTGTCTCCATGCAATTAATTATTTTTTGGCTTGTAGCATATTTGAATTAACGTAAAATGTGCCACTGCCCTCCTTTGTAGGAATATGTTTGATGAGACTGAAAGTTTTACCCTAATTCATAAATCTGGCTTGTAATCACGATTGGCTCACTGAGCAAATTTAGATTATGTAAAGAGAATTATATTCGTGTTTTAGATACTAGACGGTCTTTTATTCAAAGTTGAGTCATCCACTTGGAGTTACCTGTCTGCTCTGTTGTACTATCCAAATCCATTTTATAGTCCTATTATAAAAGAAAGCAAATATAGCTCAACAAAAGACTGTGTGCGTAGATTAGAGGAAATGATATTGATTCATATGACTCATCCATTGAGACTTATGCCTCACTCTACTGTGGATATTGAAATACTATTGTCATCCTCTAGCTTGTAGGCTCCTCTTCTTTATACAGAAGCACCTCTTTTTTTTACAGTGGCCTTCATAGGATCCAGTTTATCGGTCATCAGGCAAGACAAGAGAGCAATTGTCTGGTCTATAGAAGGGAGACGCATTGTTTTACAACAGGATAGGCATGTGTGTGCTTCGCAGTGGCACTCTTGACTTGCAGAAATGTGTCCATTGAGATGCATGAAGTCCCCCATGGCTCTCTGTAACCTCCAGTGCACTTGCTTGGATCCACCCTGCATTTCGGGACAAAAAGTCAGGTTGTTTCGCTCTTGTTATTCGGCTTCTCCAAGACCTCCTCTGGACCCCTGCTGACTATATTGTTCAGCAGGTTTTCTTTAACTAATGCATGTACGATTGCGACATCTCCCACAGACTCTTCTCCATTTGTAATTAAATTCAACTGTATGCTCCCCACCGAGAAGCCGTTATCTCGCCCAGCTCCGTTAACATGCCCTTCAGTTGAAAAAGACTGGGTTACCATATGAATAACGGCAGCGCATACTTCTGTTCCCATCATGCATTTCAAAAGCACCCCTGAGATTGGAGTTTTAAATTGTATGTACTGCAAGAGATGTCCGTCCTCCCCGTTGAGGTTGAAATTTGACCGCATTTGATTTGCAAATACTCCTGCCTGTCTGCAACCAGAAATCATTTTATATTTTGACTAATTTTAAGTTTTTTTTGTTTGTTTTTTGTGCAGTGCTTTGTTTTTATATTAGCAGCTGAGAGGAAGCATCTGTACTGTATATGTACACTGGAAAGCTCTTAATCCCACACTGTTTGAGCCAGGACTCAGGAAATGAAACCGGCCATTACAATAAAGCTGCCGCCTCCCCCTCCGTTCCCGCCTTCTCTCTCCCCCTCTCGTTCTCTTTCTTTATCTCGGGTAAGGTGAGGCCAGAGGCAGAATTCGAAATAATTTTAACTCCTGCCCCCTTACCTCTGCTTGCTTCTTCATGTGTCACATTTCCTTCTAAAGAACTCCCTTTAGGCTTAACCGGAGGGGTTATTGCAGGTGTATTGAGATGTTTATTTTCCATTGCACAATGCAGAAGAGCTATAACCATTGGTGGTTATAGCCACATGTTCCACACAGTTTTTGGTTGCATTTCCCATAAATGACGTTTGCACACAAGTGCTTAATCCGTTAAATGGAACCGATTATTATTATTATTTAATAGTAGAAGTCAAATTGTGCTATTATTGTAAAATTTCAGAAATGTTATGAAGTGCAGAGAGGAGAACAAACACAAATTTGTTTTAGAGCTGTCACACAAGCGGACACGGGTGCTATGATGAATAGCAGAAGAATGCAGGTCAAAGTATGTTTAACTATAATGTCATAGACGTGACACTTTGGTGAGTCACATTGTGGGTCTCATTTTCTCTGCGTTTAGCAAGAATGACCTCAAAGTGTATACTCACATGCAGACTTCCTGTGCATCGAGTTGTATATTTTAGTCTATAGCGGTCTCTTTTAGACATCTTTTATGGAAATATTATATACAACGACTTCTGACAGAGAGTTATGCCTAAGGTCTTGTTGAAACACGGTAGGGTATTTCTATATAGCATGTTAGTGAAGTGAAAATGGAATTGTATTTAATTTGATTGGATTTGTACCCATTTGTTATCAAGTGGACAATTTTAGATTTAAAAAAATATATATATTATTCTGTTTGTCAGTTAAAAAAAAATAGTTAGTCACAAGCAGGAGTACTTTTGTACTGTATATCATCATGATGTACCATTGAACTGCAAATTGGTTGCTGGGCGTCCACCAGAGGGGAATTTTTATTTTTATTTTTTCCCATTCTCTCATGGATGAGGTTTTGGTTCCTTGCCGCTGTCGCCTCTATCTTGCTTAGTTGGGGACACCTGATTTCTAGTGATTATCATCGTTTTGATTACAGAGACCGTCTCTGCATTTGATAAATAAATAGTTTAATTAATTAATCGTCATTATACATTACCATCACTCTGCTCTCCTCCTTGATAATGTCCAGTGCTTTGCTACAATCTGTTTTGTTAAAAGCGCTTTATAAATAAAAGTGATTGATTGATTGATTGATTGAGCATCAGTTGCTGCCAAGAAGCCATCAAGATTTAAAACATGTTTTAGTTTCCCGCCCAAACCCTTCTAAAGTCAACATGAGAAGACAACATACTTTCTTATCTACACATTCCTGATCTTGTGGCGAATTATTTGTTAAATGCTGTTTCAAAGCAGAGAACTAGTTTTATTATCTTGTATAAATAATTTGCTCGTCTTCTGAAATGACTTCATACATCACAGATTTCACAGATGGGTGAGCTGTTGAATACATTGATTAGGTTATGTGCAGCCGAATCTGATAAACCTTGAATCCTAAATCTGAAATGAATCAAATGAATGCAGAATCCGATAATCCACCGGGTTCCAAAAATGTAAAGCTGGCTGCAATTCTCACTGAATTTAAAAACAAACATCTTCCCGTTCAAAAGTCCGTTGTTTAATGACCCTCACTATAACGTGAGATGGGAAAACGCGCTGATAGTAAAAAGGCCGGCACTTTGATTGCTTCTTTGGAAATGTTTCCTTTTCTCTGCACTGCAGTCTCTTTTCCATAATCTTTTGACATCATAACTTTGAAGTTGGCTTTAGAAAAGGAGAATCAACTTATCTTTAGTTTTCTTTCTTTTGTGGGAACTTTGATGTCGTCTGCATTGAGCTGGCAAGCCTGCACAAGTCATAGTGAACCACAACCGCACCTGTCCCAGATGCCTGTGCTCTCTGTCAACATGAGAGCCATACCTGGTGGCTTTCCAAAATGGCACAGATCTCTAGTGTTGTCAACATCAGCACGGTTTAACTTTTGAGATTTTAAGGAGCATCAGAGTTTAATTCGGGTATTCTGGCTTCCACTTCCCGGGTCAGTTAAAGTTATGCTTTGTGGATGACTTTCATCTAAAGGCGGCTTTTTCCTTGCCAGCAGCTAATAGGATCATGTCCTCTTTAATATACAAGAGGAAAAAAAAAAAGAAATGCCTCTGGTAGTTCAACAAATACCATTATTCTATTTAAGTAATGGTTTAAAATGTCACTTTTATGAAGTTCCTTCAAAGTCTGCAGCATATAAATTGCGTTTAGGCTCTTTTCTAGCAGATGTAGGCCCTTAGGCTGTAGGGATCATGAAGCAGGAGACAGTTAAAGGCCCTTGTGACCTTTTTTACAGACCTGGCCAGTCCCTGAACTACACAGGAATGTGAAACAGATCTATTCCTTTGTATCACAGTGAAGGAAAAAAAGAGAAAACTAGCTCATTAGTACTGACATACTGTCATGTCAGAGAGTTTTAAACCAGACATAATTCATGAGAGTTAATCACTCCGATAGAAAAGGCCTTGAGCTCACACTCCCTAAGTTCCGCTGTCTATTTTTTTGTTGTTCCGCTTCCTGCAGAGGGGAGTTAACCATTGCATAGCACACACCCACCAGCCACGCTTTCTGAAATCAATATTTGCTCCGCTTCTGTTTAAACAACCAAAGGTGGTCTGTATACGGGGCCGAATTGTTCTGGGCCCTCTAACAACGTGGGAGGCGGCCCTTTCAGAGCCCAGCCCGGAGAAAGAGCTTATTTAACTCTCAATACAAGCTCGCTGACCTCTGTGTTTTGGCACCAAATTTGATTGGTATCTCAGTGGCTTCAAGCAAACGCTGATGTTATGAACACAAGGGGCCCTGCAGATACTGTGGAATGCAAATGCATGGAGCCTCTAGGCATCTGGGAGCAGGGAGACTGGTTTTGGAAGAGATAAAGGCTCTGTCTCTGTCTATGCAAAAATATGAGACACCTCGCTGTCTGCTGGTGAAATGCTTTGAGAATATATGTTCAAATGAATGACTTTGATGTTAGGAATGTTGTTAATCAAAGGCAACACAAAGCTTTCGAGTTGAATTGCTTGAACATAAATTGGGAAGATCTAAAGTCAAGACTGTTTGACTGCCACAACATGCTCATTAGTTTTAAATTTCAAGGTGCCTGTTAATTTTAAACCGTGTATCATGCATTTCTAACCACATATGCCTTGGTTAACCGATAACCTAGATTAACTGAATGACTTGCTGTAACAGTTTTGACCTAAATTTCTTTATTGTTATGCAATCAAGTCACTGTGACACTTTTGTATTTGTGCCATCTAATAATTAATTTAAAAATACACGAATGCAGTTCGCACATACAGTATATAAGCATGTTTTAATATTTAAGTTAAAATTAATTTAAAAAAAAAATATGGGGGACTTTGATGTGATGTCATACTTGGTATTAATTAGAAGTATCATTAAAGAAGTTAAACACTAAAGAAGAAGAAACATTAAACACTTTAAATTATTATTATTATTATTTTAATTACTACTGCTTAATAGCTGAAAAATATTATTGCAAGTCATGTGGTCTAACCAGTATCCAGAATCAAGAAGAAAAGACATGAAATCATATCAGATAATTTACCTTTTTTTAAAAGAAGCAAGGGTTAATTCTTTCTGATTGTAAAATGTCATGTGGTGCAACTTCGTATAAACCCAATAATATTTATTGATTAATGTTATATTTTTACTTTGAAAATATATTTTAAAAGTTACAATTTTATGTAATTGTGTCTTCATGTGTTGAAGGACACTGGAAAATTGTAATTTTTAGTTAATGGTTGCACCGCATGACATTTAAGTTGTTGGTTTTTTTTTTTAATAAAGAAGTTTGCGTTTGTTTTAAAAGTAGTTTTAAAGATTTCCCCTTTTCTTTATTATTACGGACACTTACAGACCTATATTCTGCAGCAGCAGCAGAATGAACAGTCTGTCATAACCCTCAGCTAGTAAATTGCTTTTAGGGTTAATGGACCTCCACGGAAGCTGCTTGACTGTATTTTGTTAATAGTTCTCTTTTTAGTTTAATAGCTGCTCGTGAATAGGGGGTCGTTGGTGAATCCTCTGGGTCAGTACTGAATCTTCTATGATCTGCTGTCAGACACGGACATTCTTTAAGTTCCCCCGGGGGCCCCTGCAATCAAATACATAATTTAGAACTTAATGGATGTGATTTCTGAGTGCACTTATCACTTATGAGTCCAACCTGCTTGATGAGTTTTGTTTTGAGAGCAATTTCAGGCCTGTCGTAGACTTAATTTATGGCATTTTCAAGGAAGCCTAATGGCACTTGCATGTTGGAGTGAGTAAAGGAGGACATTTGGTGTAATAAGGCAGGCTCCAAATCAATTCCTGGGATGTCTCTGTTTCCGGGATATTGACCATGGTGGTGGACTGTCCTTATCGGACACGCAATCACTTACCCGACTCATCCTCAGGTTAATGGTTTGCGAACATCCTGCCATCATGTGAGAGCCATTTTGAACCTATTCACCCATTATGCTCCTTCGAGCCATCTGTGGCATTTAGTTTGTCTGCTAAAAAAATAATGTTTTTGAAATTTTAAACCATCAAATATAACACAAGGTTGTTTGAATTTGATGTATAAGTAATGTTTATTAGGGTTGTATGTTACATGTAATGTTGTTAAATGAATGACTATTTCACATTTTAATTTAATGATTCTTACCATGATGGTGTTTAGTGTTTGTGTGAATGACACTGAGCTTCTTCTATATATGTTACTATTTAAAAGATGTTTGTGACTTTCTCATCACCACCTGTTTTTGGTGGTTATTAGTATATTTTGAAAGATACAAAAAAGATATCACTACTTTAATAGGTTGGTATTTTAACATTTATGTCAGTTATTACGGCTTCTCAGAAATTATGGAATTTAACTGTAAATGTAACATAAAACCGTAAAACAAAAAATATTATTACTGTAGTTTTAACGGTTTTATTCCAGCAACTACAGCTGCTTTTTTTTTACCGTAAATTTTATGATTTTTTTTTTACAATGTGTGCATATGTATATATATTATATTTATAGATGTATTTATTGTTTATTATTTAATTTTTTTTAGCTAGAGTGTTTTCACACTCTTGAGTGGAATGCTTATATATATATATATGTGTGTATATATATATATATGTGTGTGTGTATATATATATATATATATATGTGTGTGTGTATATATATATATATATATATATATCTATATATATATGTATATGTGTGTATATATATATATATGTATATGTATATATATATGTATATGTTATAGGGCTGAACGATATGGACAAAATTTCATATCTCGATTTTCATGCAAGATATCTCGATATCGATACGATACGATATGACTACGGGTTCAGTGAAAACCAAGAATTTCTCAGAAAAATAAAAACATCATAATACAAAAAAAATTAGAAGGTGCAGTTTTATTTTTAAGAACTTAAGAACA
>JAUCMT010000028.1:8390897-8412697 GCA_032357475.1 Enteromius thamalakanensis
AGTAAAGAGATGTGTCTTTAATCTAGATTTAAACTGACAGAGTGTGCCTGCCTCCCGAACAGTATTAGGTAAATTGTACCAGAGTTTGGCTGTTAAATGGGAAAAGGATCTGCCACCCGCAGTAGATTTTGATTTAAGTACAATTTAAAAGCATGTATGTACACACAAAGTGCATTGTACCAAATCATTAATTTAAATGTAAGTACATAGTTGTTAAGGCCACCTAATATAAAGTGGGATCAATTTTTCTAGTTATTAAATTGCTGAAACTCTCTTTTAGGGCAATGCCAAGCTGAGTAGCCTGCCCAAGTTTGACAAGTTGGTGTACTCTGACTCCGGCGTATATGAGTGTGTTGTTTCCATGGGTGGCCTCAAGAAAACACAAACATTTGAATTAGTAGTTGAAGGTAAGTTTGCAGTGCTCTTCGTATGTTATTTTATTAAAAAAACTCTATACAGTTAAGCACAGTCCAAAAGACCAGACCGTTGTAAATCAGAGAAATGCTGCAGGAAAGGGTTTTGATTGCTAATTGCAAGAGGGTTTTTGCAGGTTCTCCAGTCATTAAGAAGCTGGTCAAGGAGCGTGGTGTGGGCACGTCCAAGGTCCTGAAATGTGCAGCTGAAGGCTCTCCAAAACCTACAGTACAGTGGAGTGTCAATGGGACAAGTGTAAGTCTGAACGGTCTTGCACGTCATTCTTAGTATGAAGATTTTTTTAATTGCCTTTTTTAATGTTGTATAGGCTCATCAAGGCTGCATTTATCGTCTGTTTTGTAAAGATGTAATTTTATTTCTGGGATGCAAAGCTGAATTTTAAGCAGTCGTTGCCCCAGTCATATTTGAGAAATCACAATAGTATGGTGACTTGGTGCTTAACAAACTTTTCTTTTCATGCAAAACAGTTGTACTGCTTTATACTTTTGTGGAGACATATTGCTTTTTGTCATTGTCACTTTTGATCAAAAGAAAAGCAGAAATAGACAAATCTCCCACAAAATACACATCATAGAATCAATTAAAAAAGGGACTTTAAAACTGAATGGATATAAAGTAAAATTGAGGACACTGAGAATTCTTACCTATACATTTTTTTGGCAAAAATAAACACCTGGGATACTACTTAATAAATTGCATGTTTTCATCTTCATGAGAAAAACAACAGGCCATTTGCCAGGTGTTCATGTTTTTCATTGAATATCACCAAGGGACCAGGGCAAAATGCCTTTTATTTTATTTATTTTTTCGAATATTTATATTTTATATATATATAAACCAAATGTATTATAAAAAGCCTTTTTTATATATAACTAAAACCTGAAACTGAGCCATTAATCTATTAATCCATTAAGCTTTTTTTATAATTTATAATTTGTTTAATTCACTTTCCAGGCTTTATTGGTGCTTTCCACAGTAAAAGTACCCGAAAAACTCTTCAGTAGCACATGAGCTGATAAAGATGTTCTCTCTGTGGCAACACACATGTACATTGTTAAACAAAGCAGTTATAGTACCCATATCATTAAGCACTAGGATGAAGTCACTATTCAAACAAATAAGAGGACAAGTGTCCCTGAGTGGGTGTGTACAAAGGAAGCTATTAAAAATGATGAGGCTTTTACATACTTCCTGTATCGTGTGGTTTTGTATTGGTACAAATTGAGCTGTCAGTGACTCCTCAGATGTCAGAAGTGCATTACCTCATTGCCTGTGTCTCTTTGTCTAAGCATGTGCTCTGTGAAAGACAATGTACTTCACAGTGCAATAGTGCTCTCTAGTGGTGCTTATGATCCTTTACAAAAAACGCGTGCTCGGTATATCATTGTTTTGCCACATTACAATAGCCATGAATACAGTGGTAATGTTTAAGTCTGACGTCATTTAATAGATGTTACATGCTGTAATTGCAGACTCAGGAGAGTGTTTATGAGCATGGCAGTATCACATACAGCCTCACTATCAATCCAACGGGCAATCTCACTGTGTCCTGCACCGTCACTAATGGCTTGGGCTTTGACATTAGGAGCATGAACGTATCTGCACGTAAGTGTCACTTTTTTTTTCTTTTTTTTTCCTCTCCCCTCTCTCTTTTCTGGCTTTGAAACCTTCATTCATCACAAGTTTTCTGTTGTTGTTTAGAAGAACAATCATTTTAGACAAAACATAACAAAATATTTGCAATTGCAAATGTGCTTGGCATCTGAAACGACTAAATCTGTTACCTATTCGATTCAAGTCCATCCAACAAAGATCATGTTTATTCGTTTTAAACTTTACGTTGCATTAAAAATAATAACGGTAACACTTTAAAATAAGGGCCTTTTAGTTAATGTTTCAACTAAAATGAACCAAAAATGACTTGTATATTTATAAATAATGCAAAGTTATAGTAAAAACAGATTTTTGTAATGTTAAAATGAACATTTAAGAACTAATAAGTGCTTTATTTTATAAATTATAATACAGCAGCCTTTACGTAGTGGCATTAAAATGTAAAAATGTAAAAATTCAGCTTTGTAAAATAATATAAGATCTTTTAATCTAAAATATTTCACAATATTATGTTACTGCATTTTTCATTAAATAGATCTAGCTTTTGTAATATTAAAATGAACATTTAGGAACTATTAAGTGCTTTATTTTATAAATTATAATACAGCAGCCTTTACGTAGAGGCATTAAAATGTAAAATTGAACATTTCTTTTAGTACTAATTTTATGTTTTGTCAAAATTATTTGGTTGACTTGAACTTCTAAGTGTGGATAATAGAACATTACCACATAAAAACACTCACTTTTCCTTCCTTCTCCTATTCTGTTTGTCGGGATGCTGGTCTGTTCTCTAATTCATGCTTTCACTTTACATGACTGAAATCTTTTGGCTAACCCGGGACAAACGTGTTAAATTATAAAACCAACTACAATTGTAAGCCTCTGGATTCCTGTGTTTACATGCATTGCCGTGTTATTTTTGGATCATTATCATGCAAAAGTTTATGTATCAGTTTTGTTATTAGAACATGTGTGTACGATTTCTCGAGTTCTGTAAGGAATAGGCTTTTAAAACCATGACAATTTAAAACAAATGGAACTTAATGATTTCATATCTGATTACAGTTGTAGAGGACGTGACAATGGACAAACAAGGTAAGAGTTTTTACACAGCTCTGCAATACTCAGGAAGAGAGCATATGCCAAAACTCAGTGCCTTTAGTCATAAATGAATGCTTTTGGAGTGTACACTTAAAAAAAAACATAAAAAAAAACATAAAACAAAGGTGCTGAGATGCCCAGCATCCTGACAAATGTTGTAAACAGGGACTTATTAGCTTTTGTTTTAGTTATTGAATGGTTAAGTTCTCATCCAGTTGTAGTTTTCCATGCCCTATTCTGAACGTTTCCTCTCTGTTTCTCAAGCAGATCAGAAAGATGAGTACAGTGACCAGACGGTACTGGTTGTTGGTATAGTTGTTGGTCTGATGCTGGCCGTTCTCGCGATAGGACTGGCCTACTGGCTGTATATGAAGAAATTCAGGTACTGACATAATATCCACTTCTCATTAAACAGTGAAGACATTACCATTCATCGCGCTTTGCACATTTGCACTGTGCTTATGTCATTCAGACTTGTTCAAAGTGGAATGTTATGTAACCCTTAATCTGGATGTAGGCAAGGATCCTGGAAAACTGGAGAAAAGGAAGATGGATCTGCAGAAGAGAGTAAGAAGCTGGAGGAGAATCAAAGCCAAAAAGCTGAAGTGTAATGTCAACCGAGGGTGAGTCAAGATTTCTGAAAAAGTAATGTCAATAATACTTTATATTATAAACATTTATAGACATTCATTAAATCATTTTATATGTGTTATGTATCTTGTCTTTTCTTAGGATTCATTTGAACGCAATCCCTGTTTCCACATGAAGAGGAGTTAAAAATTTTGGGGGGGGGATAATCAGAAGCTGTAATGGAGGACCCGAGTAGCTGTGTCAGTTACATCTCCAGCATCGTCTGTAATGTGTCTGTGCCTCCCCTATGCTGGGGATTTAATTAATAATGTATGTTGTAAAGTATGTGAATCTTTTGAATTGAAGATCAAGCCTGTTCAGAAACCTTTGTCTGTAAAGTGTTCAATCATAAGTTTGGATTTCATGTTTGAAGCCCTACTGTTTTTTTTCCCCGTTTTTTTTAATGTCTTAGCTAATTAGTTAATGCAAATTTGTATTTGCAGTTTCACATGGTAGAAACACTGAGGCCTTTAGTATCTGTGTAGGACTTTTCCTTTAGAATTACACGTAGTACCTAATCCGTGGCATGATGTGAAGCATGCTATTCTGAGCACTTGGCTAGTTTTCAGGGTTTAACAAGTCAGTAAGCAAAATTACATCCTAATATTATACTTGTTAGGATGTAAAAGACAATTATTTACCAATATATATATGCATTTTTAAAAGGTTGTGACCTATAATTTGAAGATAACATGTCTTAAGATCATTTGTAATTTCTGAAGTAAGAAGATAATGCAGGAACTAATGCTTGTTTAATGAAAACCATGCCCTTTGCTTGGATTGTTTACCATTTAAAATTGGTTTCTTATCACATGCGTTGAATTTTTCAGGAAAATCATCTCTCAATAATGTATACTGACACTCTTTTCTCAGATTATCGGCTGTTCTGTGTTGATGTTTCATTGTTTTTGCCGCAGAATTGTACGTGTTCTGGTTTAAGCATTACTTGTAAATATGGTTACCTTCTTTTGTTTTTATGTTCTATTTATATTGTTGAGGTTTAGCTGAATGGCAGTGTTTTGACATTACATTAGCTAGTTTTAGTACATTTTCTTGAAAACATACCTCCGTTGCTGTTGAATGGTACAATTGATGGTATTTACTTGCTGATTTTTAAATTCAAGCTTCCAGTTTAATACATAGTGGTTGCTGCATTTCCACTCTTCACTGCATATTACCTGCATTTAATCCACTGTCAAAACCAAAGAGGTTGAATGTGGCCATGCAAGTATTGTACATACCGACCATTGTTTTGTACTCTTAGTTCAAATAAAGTGTACATTTTTAGGAAAGAGGTTTATTTTGTTCTTTTTGTGTACTCTCGAACAGTTGCTTATACTCGTCAAAGCTGCATCTATTTAATGAAAAATGCAGTAAAATAATATTGTGAAATATTTTAGCTTAAAAGAACTTTCTGAATTTTCAAAAGCCATTAACCTAGTCTTGAGTATCACATGATCCTTCAGAAATGTATGATTTGGTGCACAAGAGACATTTATTATTCATTTTGACACTGCTTTTGCAGTTTTATATTTTTGTAGAAAAATAAAAACACTGTTTTATTTATTTTACAGGATTTTAAGATTTTAAAATTGTTAGAGCAGCAGTTATTTGGGGAAAAGGTTTTGTAACAAATGTCTCAGTCAAGGTAAATATATTTTAAAAGTAAAATTAAATATAATTATAAAATAATATTTAAATTTAGTATTGAAATAATGTAAAATTTGGCCAATAGAAAATATTTCTTAAATTCTGTAAAGGTTTTTAATGTCAAAGCATTTATAATTGCATTCATCTACAAATGTAGATGTCTCAGGAAAAATTACAAGTAGTGAAAGTATGAATTATAAATCTATTTATATTTTGTTTTTATTAAATATGAAATTCTTAGCTACAAAATTTGTGATTTCTCTTTAAAAATAAAAGAAAAAATGGAGACAAAACCAGAAAGAGCTACTTGGTTGATTAAGTAATAGAAGTTGTTGGGAACTGCTTCATGCAACCAGGAACCGACACATCCCATAATAATGATCCCAGAAGCATTGAAGATAATCCAAATCCAACCTCATCTGAAAAGTTAGGGCACTTGACATTGTAACATGATTTGATGGCTCACAGTAAGCAAGCTGGCAAAGAACAGATGAATGCGAGATATTTAGTTCACCATCAATTAAAAAGTTTCTTTGTCACATAAATTTAGCAGTGTTTTCAAATACTTAAGTCTCCTCCCAACTGTTTGTATTTCTTGGTGCAGCTGTTGCTGTCCATGGTGCTGCAATGGCCATAAGATTCACCTACTGCAACTGTGTTATGCAGGTTTGATAAAAACCAAATCAACATTATTATTAAATTAAATGTCACACTCTAGCCCTTTTTAAGACTATCAGATGGCTGTAAAAATTCTAAGCCTAGAAAATGGTAAATAAGTACACAAGAAATCACATTAACCTAAGAAAGGCAGATTGTAATCCTACATTACGTTTTACTAATTTCACTAAAAGTCACAAAACCAGAGAAACTTGACAAACACAACAGTCCACGATAAACTTGCAATGTCCTCTGGTGTTTTAAAAACATTACTTATCCTAAACCTTATACCATTTCTTACACATTTTTACTTCGCACATGATGCAGCGTGTTTTACCTAAAACAAATACATTGTTATTGTGTAAGCATAGCATTTTGCAATAATAAGGTTGATTGTCCACACGCTACGCGTAAGCTGTCAATAATTAGCCAACGTTGTTTAAAATAGTTACTCGTTCTGCAAAACGCTTACATGACTGTTTGTGTAAAGTTTTTTTGACATATATACTTGATTGACACATGGCGTGCAGAACCTTTACCGTTTCCCTCTTCGAATCGTCATTTGAACATCCGGGTATTTGTCTGCTTGATTGACAGTTGCTATAGCAACAGCCCAGGCTGTCGCCATTTTGTCAGTTGCTTTTTAATCTTTCAAATGTTTTCGCTTCCCGCCGGAATAATGCAGTCACGCTCTCGTAACAGTGACAGTTTCGGAAAGGCTTCGCCAGCCGCGTCGGACTGAAAACGACACCGGGACAAAGAATCGGAATGTCAGGAATATATTTACTGGGCTAGGAGTCCGTGTCTCGGGTCCGCCGGGCCGGTCCGCTGCGCAGGTTTGGAACGCGCGCCATTTTGTGAAAACTGACAGAAAAGCTTAAGGGTTTTTGTTCCACCTTTTCACGTAGCGCTTTTTATAATATCTGCACGTCGTTGGTTTTTTGTGACTCATTTTGCTTTTGAAGACGATTAATTTGCGTCTCCGCCTCTAGAGAAGCGAATAATCTTGGATGTGCGTTTCCGAGCGCTAGCTGGTTAGCTGTGTTCGTTAAAGTCACTGAGAAAGCGCGCTAACTAGCCGCTAGCTATCACTTCACCACTTACAGACCATGATTAATACACAAATGAAATCTGACATGGGCAAAAACGCATTGGAAAGACGCTGTTTTACCTGTCAATCGAAATAGGAAGGCTTTTAGCCCCGTCTGGCTCAATACATTAGGGGTGTCTCATCGGAAGCAGCGTAGAGAAACTGGATCAGTCGCCTCACTTTACTGGATCTGGGACTTTAAATGAAGATCACACCATCAAAGGTGAGTATTTGAGATTTTTAGAAGTCTAAGTGAATTGTGTGGATTTGTTTGCAAACCGCTTGTTTGGTAGAAGCTACAGGCTAACGTTAGGTTGATTTGGCCTAGATGGCTAGCCGATTAATAACTTTCCTCCCGTTAGTTAGCGATCTTTGTTCATGCACCACATAGCTCATCCGATCACCAGCATCTGCTTTTACGCCCCCCAAGCACCAGTAGCGAGCATTTGTGCGTGTTTTAAGACAGTCTGTTAGTCGTTTAACAGGTAACCCCGTGTGGTTTCGCTAGGTCAGACTACCGGAGCAAATGTGTGTGTATATGTGGGGCTCGCTCAGCCTATGGTTTTATATATAACGTATACCCGCAGAAAGTCTGCCAGCTGGTGATTACAGAAGTGTATCATCACATCACTCTGATGGGAGTGTTTGGCTGGTGGTGGAGGTGATGATGATGATGATGAAGCCCCATGACTAGCGTGTTGTCAGTTAGCCATCAGGCTGGTTTCCTGTCGGGGGAGGGGGGCTGACATTAGCCAGCGATGTGATGCCTAACCATAGTTATCCAGCAAACATTGCTCAGTCATGTAGTACGGGTTTAGACTTAAGCGTGACGATGGAGACGTTAAACGAGTCCGATCGAGCCCGATGAATGGCTAAGCCAGCTAGAGAGGTAAGGTCCGCTTTACCTGTCACTATCAGTCAGGTTAACTCTGGTTACTTTGCTCAGTGTTCAAGGGTTTTTATCAAGTTATTAATAGTTAATGTGAAGGAACGGATGGCACGCTGCTTAATTTTCTATTTGTTAGTATGTGTAAAGAATCGCTTTCGTCTTTTTTAGATGAATAACGCTCTCTGACCAGGTAAATACAGGACAGGTTGTAAGATTTCCCCTCAGTGTCACCTGAAGGTTCAGCTTTGGTGATGTTATATGCATAATAAAAGTACGGTATTATGCACAGAGAAATGCATCTTAAATAGGATCGTGGTTTGTTGCTCCTGTTTCCTGGAGGTAAACTTTATTCCGAAAGTTTGTAGGTAGATCTATGATAGATGCCATCTTTTTTTTGTCCATCACTTCCTCACACAGTAGCCTAAAAGTATGATTGACAGTGGTCCTAGTTGCACCTTGTGGTCTTTCCTGTGATGCAGTTTATTTGTTTGTTTTGCACAAATCTTATTTCAGTTACACTTGAAAAATAAGTTGCATGCGTTGAGCCCAGTCTGCAGGAATGGGCCTAGGTGCACAAAAGGACCAGGATCTTTTTCTTTCTACACTCCGTGCACATTATCCTCTTTCTTTCCATCTTATTGTCATTGTTTTGGAGTTTCAGTGGTGCTGAAATCCAGCTGATCTGCTGTTGTGTTATTTCAGAGCTTGTTTTTTATTAGCTGTTCAGAAGTTAGTCAGAACACTTAGATGAGTTATAACTTTCTGGATAACTTTTACTTGCGTGCGTTTGGTTAAGTTAGGCAAAGTTCTGCAGTTGTTGTGAACTTAGGCTTACTTATGGAAGTAGGAATTCAGTGTTACCCAAGTTTTAAGAAAGCGATCAGAAAATAAAGTACAAATGCGTGCAAATGAAATTGTAATTTCTTGAAATTCTTCCCGTTTTATTGTTGGGGAGTTTGATGTTTATTTATTTGCAGCCTTTCTATTCATGTAGGACTTTAAGGAAAGTGTGATTGTGGGACGATAAGTTGGTTAACACTTGTTGCAAGTGAATCAAACATTTTACAGCTAATTCAGATGAAATTTAAATCACACATCCAGGTTAGCTGTTTCGAAGCAGAAACTGTTGTGCTGTAATGCACGTCTTGTTATATTGATTCCTGTGGTTGGCAGTACTCGTCACTGTGTGAAGTGATAGTTAAAGTTGCACATTGTTTATCATGGCTGCATTTAGTCACTTTGAGATTGTGTTTGATATCTAGTGGGTAGCAAAAAACCGACAATCTTTTTCTTTGTGGTTTAGTTATAACTTGGGTGAAGTTTTTCTGTTTGCTGAACCTACTTTCATGTTCTTGTGCTCCACACCACACAAGTGGAATAATTTCTGGCACATGTAACACATTTTAGCTTGTTTTTAAAATGCATGGTTTTTTTAAACAAAATACATGTAGCATTTTAGCTATCTTAAGTCCTAAATTACAGGGAGCTGACCCACTGTTACACTATGAGTAAGGGCCAGTTGTGTTAAAGAGCCTTATTATAGATTGGAAAATGTTTGACGGAAAGCCATTTAATTGTTCTTGTTGCTTGTGCATTCAACATGTCTGGCACTGTTATGAGAAGGTCATTAAATGATGAAACCCTTACTGTACAGTAGTCGAGGGAATTTGTTGTATGTTTAATATTTACTGACAGTAACCAGAAATGCGATGGGATAAAATTAATTGGAAAAAGATAAATTATCTTTGGGAGCTTTTGACATTTAGTTTATTATTATTTGGTCATTCCGAAACACACAGCACTGTTTGCTGGTGTTGTTAAAAACAAAGTATTACAGTTGTTTTATAATTGTTATCCTTTACTTTATTTCATCGCTTGAATCCAGATATTCACAAATCGGTAAAATAAACCAAACGCACATTAAATCAAGATGTTCACAGATCAGTAAACCAAACAAACAAACAAAAAACAATTACTAGATTCTTTAAAAAGATTTAAATTTGGAAATAAAATGTTAATCTGAGTAGTACTCAGAGAAATACACAATATAAGGGTACTCTGAGGGTTATATTTAATGTTTATATGTGCAAAGCCTTGTTCACATATTTGTATGTTACCGCTTTTATAATGTTTATAAATTTGTGCGGGTTTTTTAGTTATAAAGGCTGCTTAAATCACAAAAAAACTAGATCTGCAGTAAGAGCGTCTTCTGTAGTGCAGAATGTAATGTTTCTGTTTGTACTGTGACATACATCACTTTCTCTCTTGATAACATGAATCATCAAGCCCATATTCAGAAATATGCCTTAACAGAACAGATTATTAAATATACAAGCATCTCAAATGATCTTACTGTACTGTATATCTACATCTCATTAATTTAAGTACTGGTAAATGAATGTAGAAATGTGCTGTAAAAAAGCGTTATTACTTCATAGGCTTTTGTCCTGAAATGATTTGAAATGGTTGTGTTTGAGGCTGTAGAAGTGTTTCCATCCTCTGATATTTTGTGGATCACATGAATTCTTTGCCCTGCCTTAGTTAGGTCAGCTGAATCATTCTCCGCTCCTACACCATGAGTGGGGTCTGAGCTGCTATTTTGCTGTCAGGCTCCAATGTGGTGGATGCTTCATCTAAGTGTGCCAAAGTTCAATTTTATTTCTTGTTTATTTCTTGTTTTCTTATTGGAAAATGGGAGCAGCTCTGCCCTGGCAACAAAAGTAGGCTATTTGCATACTCTTCTGTGATTGGCTTGAACATTGATGGGCTTGCCAAATCACACTGTATCTTCTTGGTGATAGGCTATGCTAATTAGGTGCTGTTGCTGGGATTCTGAATAGTGGTGGGATTCTGTGTGGCTGTGGTGCATTGTGTTGCCTGGCAAGAGATGCTGATATATGAGCAAGCTCCTTATAATTTTCACAATTTACAGCTAAAAAGGACAGATTTCTGACCCAGAATTTTTGTACTTTTTTCACTGTAGTCATTTTTAATTTTTGTAAAAAAATTGAGATGAGAATTTTATTTATTTATTTTTTTACAGTTAGATTGTCATTTTTAAATTGCTAAGCTTTGATTGTTAGTGCCTTTATTTTTCTGCCTTTCCTCTTACAGGGATGTGTTTCGCTGTATTCTGATAAACAAGATTCGTAAATTCATCTTTTTTTTTTCTCTTTTTTTTTGTACATTTGTGTATTATTCGCTTTCTATCCCTTTTGTGTTCTAGCGCCACAAGCCTATGCTTTATTTTCGGTACAAAATATCTAAGAGATGGTTTTGCTCTCCTGAAACAAAGAAATGGATAGTCTCAATAACCTGAAAGAGGTTTGCGGTTCAAAGGATCACACGGAGAGAGGAGAATTTTGTTCTAACACGCACTAATTTAGCTTAAATTTCCTCTAGGGGGAGAGACCTCAGCATGCAAACCCTCGTCTGTCCGGCTTGCACCCTCTCTTTCTTTCCATGCTGCTGGTCTTCAGATGGCTGCTCCCATGCCTCATTCGCACCAGCAGTACAGTGACTGTCACCAGCAGAGTACAGACCAGTCTGTCACTGTACTGCCATACAGTGATCAGACACAAGCACTCACTGCCAGCCAGGTACTGAATGCTCTGCTCCTGTCTGTGCACTTACTTAAAAAAATAGATATATTTATTGTGCATTGTGAATAAACATGAATGCAGTATGCTAAATTATTGCACTTTGTAAGGTGAAGTTTTCTTACTTTTCACTTAGACTTTGGATTATTTGACCTTTTAGTCAAAAGTATGTACATTTGTCTACATTTCTTTTTTTAGAAATGTCACCTAGTAAATCCATGTTTCCCCTTCTTTAATTACAGAGGCACATGCCCCAGTGCTTTCGTGACCCCACTTTAGCTCCTTTGAGGAAGCTCTCCATAGACCTGATCAAAACCTACAAACACATCAATGAGGTAAAATGTCTTCCTTTTTTGCTTTTCTCATATCTATATAACTTGCCATAAGACTGCATAAAGCAAAGGTAATAGTAATAGCAAAGAAATAGTAGTATAGAACAAAATTTTGATATTAGATCATAATTCTAAAAAGTCTTAAGGGTGTTGTCACACTAATTTATGAACGCAACAACGCTCAAGGATTTTTGAAGTGAGACTAATGCCGTGAAACTTACTTGCTCTCCTTTGTATAGGTGTATTATGCAAAAAAGAAACGACGGCATCAACAGGGTCAAGGTGAGGACTCCAGCCACAAGAAAGAAAGGAAAGTCTTCAATGATGGCTACGATGACGAGAACTACGACTATATTGTCAAGAATGGGGAAAAATGGATGGACCGCTATGAAATTGACTCTTTAATTGGAAAAGGGTCATTTGGTCAGGTATAATGTTTGCTTAATTGTTTAAGATTTATTTTTTTTAAAGGAAAAAAAAAGTCAAGATTTTAAATGTTAGGAAATTGGGATATTATTAGCTTTGTCCTGATAACAGTGAGGCTAAATGATTGTTTTGGACTTTGAAAGTGAAGTCCATAGCTGGAAAAATTATGTAGAATTGCCATTTAAAAAAAAAAAAAAAGTAGTTTTAATATCTTATAAGGAAATAAAAGGATTGTCTTTTTTAGGTTGTAAAAGCTTACGATCGAGCTGAACAAGAGTGGGTAGCAATTAAGATTATCAAGAACAAGAAGGCCTTTCTGAATCAAGCTCAAATTGAAGTACGGCTTCTCGAGCTCATGAACAAACATGACACAGAGATGAAATACTATATAGGTAAGCAGCCTGTTCAGTTCTTTGTCATTTCAAAATCTTTGCATACAGTGCATTCCGATTTTAAATCTAAATGTATTTCTTTTCTCAGTACACTTGAAACGGCACTTCATGTTCCGGAATCATCTTTGCTTAGTATTTGAAATGCTGTCATACAACCTATATGACTTGTTACGGAATACGAACTTCAGAGGTGTCTCTTTGAATCTTACACGGAAGTTTGCCCAGCAGTTGTGTACAGCGCTACTGTTTCTCGCTACACCTGAGCTCAGCATCATCCACTGTGACCTAAAGCCAGAGAACATCCTGCTATGTAACCCCAAGAGAAGTGCCATCAAAATAGTGGACTTTGGGAGCTCCTGCCAACTGGGACAAAGGGTACTGTGAAGCCACTTATTTATTGAATGTGAGGAAAGTGTGGGGATTGTTACAGAATGCTTAAAATAACTAATTACATATTCCTCCTTCTCCATCAGATATATCAGTACATCCAGAGTCGATTCTATCGCTCCCCTGAAGTGTTACTGGGAATGCCATATGACCTGGCCATAGATATGTGGTCTCTGGGATGTATTCTGGTGGAAATGCATACAGGAGAGCCTCTATTTAGTGGAGCCAATGAGGTAATGAGCTGTATGAATTTGTATTAATAGTATTAATGATTATGCTTATTATTAAAACTGTTCCTGTGTTCTTAAACATCATGAATACAAAGTTTAATAAGCGGCAACTACATTGCTATGTAACAAACCATTAATGTCGTAAACATTTCCCTCAAACTACAAATGTTCTGCTTATTTATGGTTTAGGTAAAGGGAAGGATTATGGATGTAGAATATGGTCATGCAGAATATGTGCTAATAAGTTGTAATAAACAGCCATTATATTATTAATAGGCAATGTATAATTAATAAGCAACTAATTAGTGAGAATTGGTCTCTATATTGGAATTGTTACTTAAACTCATTCTTTAATCAAACATTAATAGGTGGACCAAATGAACAAAATTGTTGAAGTACTTGGGATCCCACCCAATTACATTATGGACCTAGCACCAAAAGCCAGGAAGTTCTTTGAGAAGTTGTCAGATGGGTCATGGAGTATTAAGAAGACCAAAGATGGAAAAAGGGTACATGTTACTGATATTTTGAAGTCTTTTTTGTGATTTTATTTCTATGCAAGCTTTTGTGGAAATGCTTTTTATCGTTGCTAGAATGTCTTTCTAATTTTTAATTTTTTTTGTGAGCAGTACAAACCTCCGGCATCTCGTAAGCTCCATGCCATCTTGGGAGTGGAATGTGGTGGACCGGGCGGTCGTCGAGCAGGAGAATCCGGCCACGCAGTAGCTGACTACTTGAAGTTTAAGGACCTCATTCTCAGAATGCTGGACTACGACCCCAAGACGCGAATTCAGCCCTACTATGCCCTCCAGCACAGTTTCTTCAAGAAGACGACGGATGAGGGAACCAATACAAGCAGTAGTGTGTCAACAAGTCCTGCACTTGAGCAGTCGCAGTCATCAGGGACCACTTCTAGTACATCCTCAAGCTCAGGTTCTACTTCATGTTTTCTTCTCTAAAGTCTTGATTGGAACTGAACTGACTGGATAGGAGTGTGTTTCTTGGTAAAGCTTAACACAGTTAATTTCCTCTGCTTCAGGAGGATCGTCTGGAACAAGCACCAGTGGCAGAGCAAGATCTGATCCAACTCACCACCATCGGCACAGCAGCGGGCATTTCGTCACAGCCATGCCAGCCATAGACTGTGACAACCTTTGCCCTCAGGTGAGCTAACCTGGTTGATCTTGTCAAGTATTTAAGGCAATTCAGAGTTTGGCCTTCATGACTGAACAATGTTTTTCCTTGTTTGTGCAGGCGAGACAGCCTTATCATCCACCAGTAGTATGGCCTGGAATCGTAGGACCAGAACCTGTCACTGTAGAGACTCATCCAGTCCAGGAAACCACTTTTCATGTGCCTCCCCAGCATCCCAAGGCATTGCACCCCCATCACCACCATCATCACCACGGACAGGTCATAGCAACGCGACCAAGGCCGCGACTCTACAACTCACCCACCAACAGCGCCTCCACCCAGGATTCCATGGAGGTGGTGCACGGTCATCTGTCCATGACATCCCTGTCTTCCTCGGCATCCTCTTCCTCCACATCTTCCTCTTCCACAGGAAACCAAGGCAACCAGGCTTACCAGCTCCGCCAGCTTCCTGCCAACACCCTGGACTTTAGCCAAAACGGAAGTATTAGTATGGGTATGGGTTTGGGTGCCTTCTCAAATCCTCGCCAAGAGACTGGTATGGCTGGACATCCCACGTACCCTGTTGCCACAAACACAGGAACTGGTCACTTTATAGCAGAGGGACACCTGGGCATGAGACAAGGCATTGATAGGGAAGATTCTCCGATGACTGGAGTCTGTGTTCAGCAGAGCTCGATGGCCAGCTCGTGACTTTAGCTGAAATGGGTTTGTTTTTCTGTGTGAATTTTGTTTGTTTTTCGTTTTTGTTCCGTTCCGTTCCCTCCCCTCCCCTTTTTTTATGATGGTGTTCATTTTCTCTTGTTTTTTCAAAAGGTGCATAGAGAATAAAAGCTGCTCACTTCTAAGGGGAGATATCACTGAACCGCTACAAATTGAAGAGTATTTAAAAAGTATATATGTATTTCCATCATTTTTTACGTTGTCGATTTTCTAGATAAGTTAACAATACTGCAAATAACCATAGTGAAACTGAGACGCCCATCTGCCGATTCACTCACCTGCACACAGTACTCCTTTACCATCTGTTACACCGGAAACTAGATTTGGTTTAGTTTTTTTATTTGTCCCTTTTTTTTGTTCAATACAGTGAACATTTCAGAGCTGTGAGCTGTCGTACAGCTTTTTATATGTAAAGCAATGCAAAACATTTGTTTAGTTCCAACAAGTGAAACATTATTGGACATTATAATTTGGCTGGTTGTTCTTTTCTTTACCCTTTAAGTGAAACTTCTCTAAAGAGCTGTGTGTTTAAACCTGTAGCGTGTCAAGGAAGCAGTACTTGCAGTGATATTTCGTGTTGTCGGTATCGTGTAACTCTTCGAGAGGGGGCACATAGCTGCGGAGCTCCGGTGGCGAGCGCTGGCCGAGCGGAGAGGAGGAACTGGGGTTAGAGAGGCAGGTGCAGTACTCTTCAGGCCTGGAGTCCTCCAGACCGGACGGCTTCGACTACGTACAGCAGCTGTGGAGCGACGAGGGGGGACGGATCCGGATCCAGGTGGATCTGGGGCTGTTGTCGAGAACCCTTTGGCCTTACGACTTTTGGACCTTGACTGAAAAGGAGCTGGACTTTATCATTAAATAGAGATGATGGCTGTCCTCTATTTTTAACATTTTAAAGAGTCCTTAATTGGTTAGGGAAGGTGAATGAGAGGTGGTTATTCAGAGGCCTTTATTTAGCAAAGATTTCTCATTTAAGGGACTCCAAATTGCAGGGTCTTGCTCAAAACGTCCCTAACATGACTTCCTAAAATTGCCGAAGTGGGATTTCACATAGAAGGTATTCATTCCCATTAATTGGCTTGCTTTCCTTTTTTTTCCTCTTCCTCTTTATTTCCCGTCAAGCATGTGGTTCCCATTGAAAAACATCTGCATAAATTTGCCTCTTTGTGTTGAACACAGAAGATATGTAATGAGATTTATGTGACTGCCTTTTTTCTCCTCTTGAATTATGCTGTGAATTTTACACAAATTACTTTTTCTTCTTTATTACCGTCTTTCTTTCTTTTGATATACCAAAGCAGTTGTTTTTTATAGCACTAGGTGTCTGTAAGAAATAATGTAGCAGTTCACCACTTCAGCCCAAGGTTCATCAAAGTCCATTTTAGTCTGTTTACTCGATCTCGAACTGGAACTTTTGCTGAACTTCGTGTTTTAATGTTAACAAAAACTGAAATTGGTTTAATATATGGATAAACCTTCCCCATTTGTTACCGTTTTCATTTGTTTTTCCTGTCGGAGGGAGGGAAGGGACGCTGACGGTTACTCTGCAGGCTACAGAGTAGCTGAGAGATCACAAATTATTCTGAGGAGAGAAAAGTGTTCTGTTTTTGTATTTACCTGGTCTATCAGTCAGTGATGCTGCCTTTTATACCTAATTTGATGAACATGCTAATTTCTACCTTTTTAAATCTAAGTGGCTACTTAAATTTATTTATTCAGGCAGTCTACTGTAGCTACTGTGACCTCTGAGTCCGAGTGGAGTTTATCAAGTGATTGGTCGGATGTTTGCCTCAGATGTGCTAGTCGAAGGGAAACTAGAGGTGACTCGCTGCCACACACACTGGGCACATGCATGTTGGTCTGAAGAGGAGAAGTGTTTATAGTCACTATTCAGTCATGTTAAGGATAGCTGTGCTCACTCGAGGTTGTGAGCCCCCCTCCCCACCACCACCACCACCTAGCTTCTCACTTTAGGTCTCTATTCTTCGAAGGAACCCTGTTCGCTGCTGCTCTCGATCTAGCAGCTCTTCACAGACAGTGGGACACTATCCTGCCAGAAATGCGTGGTGTTCACGTTTGCAGATTTTTCCTTTTCGCAACGACATCACCTTCAGCCAGAATCCTGTTTGGTACAACTACAAATCTCACAACGGCTAGTGGTAATCGGAAATGCAGAAGGTTTACCTGAATGTTAGCTTGATTTCATAATGTTGTTTATATACATATATATATCTAGAATATATAAAAACATTCGAGTGCAGTTTGCTGACGTTGACACAAACATTCCAAAAATTCAAAATCTAAAAATTACAGAAACTTTTAAAAGAGTGCACCTGTTTCAGCTGTCACTAACTGAGACCCGATTTAGTGCAGTTTTCATGAAATGCAGCCCCTTTTTAATAGTTGAAATAGAATTTATGTATATATTTATATTTTTTTAAATAAAGGAAGTATAGAACTCACTACATTGCTCCTGCTGGTATGTCAATTACATTGCCATGTGTTTGCTTATCCGTTTCTTTTATTATGATTATTTTGAAACCCTTCTTGTCTTACTTGGTCATTGGACCAAAATTACTTTTAGTCAGAGGCATTTGCCATCACCAGGACGACATTAAAGGTAGGGCTTATAACTTGTACCGAAAGAATCTTTTCACAGGGTATGACGCATGTATGTCCACACTTTTTCTAATGCTCATGGTTTGCTAGGTCTGTTTCTCCCCCTTTCTCTTAAATGCATTATAGGTAAATGTCACTGATACACAAGATCATGGATGATTTAAATTCAACCTTCTTCTGCCTTTTGGATTTATTTTTGTTGTTGTTTTTGTTTCTTTTCAGATTTTCTTGACCCTTTTCATGCAACATGCACTATATAATTGAACAGCATGGGGAAAGGATAAGTGTCCACAGATTGTAAGATCTAGTCAAGACTTTGCTGTGTATATGAAAATGCCCTTTGTATTATATTCAAACAGTCTTATGTATGATATATAAAAAATAACTTAATTGACGCGTTCTTGGCTTTTTTCTTCATTTATTCCCTGGCTTGTTGCTTCAACAGTACATCGGTGTAAAGTTAATTTAGATTGTCTGTAATTAACCCAGTGTCGTTAACGTTAGCTCTTACAATAACTTTAAGATTGTCGAATATTACCTATAAATGAATAAAAGGTCGCTTTAAGTAAGTCTAGAAAAAGTTCGATAGTGATTTTCGTCATGTAAACGCTTTATGACGCGGTATTTCCTCTATACGATGCGCGGCTCGTTGGTCTAGGGGTATGATTCTCGCTTCGGGTGCGAGAGGTCCCGGGTTCAAATCCCGGACGAGCCCACACTTTTCTTTACAAAACTTAGATAGCCTAGTTACAAGTCACATGGTTCAATGTAAGACTTCCGTGCTGAATTATAAAAATAATACAAATACACACAGATTACTATGTATACGGCAAAATACAAGCGAAGGAACAGCTCATTTGCTATAGTTTAGCTCCATTGCAGTGATTCTTTTTTCTAAAACTGGGCAATCTTTGATTTTGACACCTATTATGATCGTATACGTTAACGACTATATATATAGCTGTTTAAATAGTTTTTATTCTTGGACATTAATGATTTGGTTCGTTCGAACAGTTCGTTTCAAAGAATCGGTTCACTTCGAGTGATTATTTACGTCATGATTTAGTAATGAAATCGCGCGGTCCTGGTACCCTGGCATATTTAAAGAACATTTTTGGTTGCTCATTTTAAATAAAACTAGAGCTTTTACATTCTAGCAATAATTTAGAACTTTTTTATTTATTTTCAAAAGAAACTTGTGGAGACACTAGTACTGAACGTTAGGAACTGAGAGGAGGTTTTTTTAGGTCGCGAAAATGTTTCGGTCTCTGCTGCCATCTACAGGATTCAAGTCCTTAGTGAAACTGCCACTCAAATAGATATTTATGTCCATATATTTATTAAATTAAAGCTAGCTGCATTATAGACTATTCAGTGAACTCTTACAAGAAAACGGTTTAGCTGTGTCGGAGGTCACTAGTTAAATATTACTAAACATTTGACCTAAAACTAATTATAACTGAAATTATTACGTTGTGACTGTATGTCTCTGTCTAACGTTACTAATGTAAAGCTGCTTTAAAACAATTTTTATGTTGTTATTTTTTTTATCATATGATATTATTGATATAAAGCAATGTCAACATGTGTGGTCATTATTTATGTGTGAAAAACATTTACATCTAAAGTTTTAAACTGAAAGCCCATTAAACACAATGTAACATAAACTGTTAAAAATAAGTAAATAAAACTTTATCTAC
Organism: Enteromius thamalakanensis; assembly: GCA_032357475.1. Taxonomy (NCBI): domain Eukaryota; kingdom Metazoa; phylum Chordata; class Actinopteri; order Cypriniformes; family Cyprinidae; genus Enteromius; species Enteromius thamalakanensis. The sequence goes on from JAUCMT010000028.1 coordinate 8,410,524, forward strand.
AAAAATGTTGTGTTTTAAACAAAACAAAGAAAAAAACGGACACGATAAACATTAAATAATTAAGTTTAATTTTTATGATTATATTTTAACTCAAAGTAAATTAAAATCTAAATGCAGACTCTACAAATATTTTTATCGCACACATATATTTAATCTAAAATACACAATATGAAAGCAAACAATAAAAAATGTTCAAGCGAGAGCCGTTTGGAATGAATCAGGTATTGTGAACCGGTTCGACCGAATCATTGAGAGGATCCGACTTGAATGAACGATTCGTTATTCGCTACTGATTTCAGTATGGCTGGTGCATTGTGGGATCGGGACGAATTGCATTGTGGGTTGGCACGCCATCAATACTACTGTTTCATACTTACGCGCCTTGTTCATTTTGCAATGATTGTACTAGAGACTTCATAACTAATAGAGTGCTTTGAGAGAGCTTTCGAATATTAAATGCACAATGCCAAATTTTTGTGCCGCTCCGAACTGTACCAGGAAAAGCACCCAGTCCGATTTAGCTTTCTTTAGGTTTCCAAGGGATCCGGAGAGGTATGACTCTTTTTTTTTACAGCTTCAAAATATTATCACTGTCGTTTTGTGTTAATTAAACATGACGACTCATACGAAACTAATGCTTCATTGGGAAGGTAACACTCAGTGATGATTTGCTAAAGTGCAGTTAGTTGACAAATAATACAACAAGGTTCCCCATATTTAATCGTTTGAATTAATTTAATGTTTTTGCTAAAAGAAAAAAGGGTCAACATAAGTTTAGTGTCTGTTACAGTGCATAAAGTTGACAGTTTATGTGCCTGTTCTTCTGTTTAGCTGAATCTTTCTGTAAAAATATAGATTATATAAAGAAAAAGAGATCCTAGTAGGTGTTTGTATTAAGTGTACTCAAGAGTAGTTTAAAATAGTAACATATATCATATTTCTAGCCACTTTTAACCTGTTAGATTTTTTTTGTACTAAAATATCTTGTACATTAAAATCTAGCATTTAAAGTGGAACGAAAAAGACAGTATGTTTACGTTTGTGTATGAATGTGTTTTTTTATTAGCTGCTCAGTTTTCTTCCCTGAACCTGTGAATAAGTGTTTTCTACAAAAAAAAGTGTTATGCAAGAAATGAGTCATTGTGTGTTTCTTATAACTTTATTTGCACAGATGTAGGTTGTGGGTGGAGAATTGTCGCCGGGCAGATCTGGAGGAGAAAACTCCCGATCAGCTGAACAAGCACTACAGACTGTGTGCCAAACACTTTGAACCAGCCATGATATGCAAAACTGTAACAATTCACAATTATTGTTTGAAATATTACAAGCGTTTAACATTACTTATAATACAGGAACCTTAATGTTTTATCATATTATCGAAATAGCTAAAGCTGGATGGGTTTTGTTACTGTGTTTTTCAGAGTCCTTACAGGACGGTATTGAGAGACACTGCTATTCCCACAATTTTTGATTTGACCAGCCACCTCGGCAATCCTCACAGCAGACATCGCAAGCGCATCAAAGTTCTGGTAGAAGACTTTTTTTGCTCTCATTAAATTTTCTGCATTTGTTGTTAAGCTGCATAATAACTGCCAAGTATTATATTACATATCATAAGTGATAAGGTAATGAATGTAAAGGGATAGTTCACCCCAAAAATGTTTTTGCTGTTAATTACTCACCCTCATGTTGTTCCAAACCCATAAGACCTTCGTTTATCTTCTGAACACAAATTAAGGATGAAATCCGAGAGCTCTCTGAACAGCAGGAACGTAGCTGACAAGTTCGAGGCCCAGAAACAGTAAGGACATTGTTAAAATAGTCCATGTGACATCAGAGGTTCCTCATTAATTTTGTAAAGCCATGAGAAAACTTTTTGTGTGCAAAGAACACAAAAATAACATCTTAATTCAACAAAGCAGCTTATTTTGTGTTCTGAAGATAAACAAAGGTCTTACGGGTTTATAACATGATGAGGGTGAGTGATTAATGACAGTTTTTATTTTTGCATGAACTATCCCTTTAACACTATTAGTGTTAATTTCGTCAGACGAGACGAGACGAAATATGTTCGTGAACGACCTTTTTTTCATGACCAAGACGAGACGATGACAAGACTGCACCACTGTCCAAAAACGGTGACTAAGACTAAATTAACATGCATTATTGTTGAC
>JAUCMT010000028.1:8417916-8441338 GCA_032357475.1 Enteromius thamalakanensis
TCGTTGTCTTGGGGCCCCAGGCCAGCTCGGGGCCCCAAGCAATTGCTTGGTTTGCCTGCCTTGTCGCGACGGGCCTGCCCTGAAGTCATCTCCGTCCAAAAATAGTTAATCATTTTAAGCACATTTAAAATGTCTTTTCCTTTAAAGAAAAGTAATGATGACTTATACATATTAAAAACTAGAATTATATAGAGCTCTAGAATTTACATGTCCCTCTTGCTAATGCCATCTGCCTGTCAAAGCATAAGTTAGCCTTTTGTCACACTTCTGTGTCTCTGGCTTCCAGACATGTGCTTTCCGAGTAACATTGCATTGACTCTCCATGTGAATTTTTCCACTGCTATATATATTATTGTTATTAAAGTATTAAAGGGGTCATATGATACAATTTCAAGTTTTCCATTATATTTACAGTGTTACAAGCTGTTAGTGCATAGATAAGAAACCCTGAAGACTTAAGTTTCCAAACCAAAGAGATATTCTTTATAAAAGTTATCCAAACCCCCCTAAAATGGCTCTGCAACTCTGCAAGGACCAACTACTATGCAAGGACAGTCTTTTGCTTCTGACTTACTGTCTCTAAGTATGTTACGCTTTTGTATTAAAAGAACCTGCTACTTACTGTTCAAATGCAAGTTTTGAGCAGTGTAGAGTAGTGCTTGTTGTTTGCCATTTCTCCAATCACAAACTCAGACATGGTATTATGTTTATGGAGCGCAATGCAAAGTGACTCGTCAAAAGACAGTACTAAGTCATTAAAATCAGTAAATGACTTTCTACTGGATGCAAAAAATGCCTAATTTGTAATGGCTTTTATTATACATAATATACACTCAACAAAAATATAAACACAACACATTTGTTTCTGCTCCGATTTTTCATGAGATGGACTTAAAGATCTAAAATTCATTCCAGATAAACAGTATTACTATTTCTCTCAAGCATTGTTTACAAATCAGTCTAAATGTGTGATAGTGAGCACTTCTGCTTTGCTGAGATGACTCGGATTTGTGACTTTATTCCTGTTGTATCAGATTACGTTGTTGCATATGCGAATCTAAGCATAAATATTATTATTTTTAGTAATTTCCTTAACTAAGGAAATGAGTCAATTGCCAAATTGGGCTACTTTAATGCTCTGTCATGTGTTTTTCATGTCCGCTGGTTGAAGCAATCCCAATAATGTGATATTTAGCCCCTGGAATGTGACTTATATGAGGGGAACCCAGACAAAAAAACAACTTCCAACAGGGCCAGGGACAGCTAAGCAAATCATGCCAAAGTTCATCGCCTGGTTAGAATAGGTGAGCCAGCTAGGAAAAGTTTCATTTGAGGTTGGGCGAAGTATGCATGAAGTGTTAACGATAACCATGCCAGAGCACAGAACAGATACTTTTTGTAAGCAAAACTGTCATCATTACGACCACAAACATTTACTATTCCTACTACACTACACGTTTCAATTAATTTCTTTAAATCAAGTATAGTCACTTTCATAATGGTCCTGGTTTTTACCTTATTGGTGAAACGCAATTGTATTCTTTCATTAACGTCATCTACCTCCACAATAATTCTCCAATACTTACAAGTTAAAATCAAGGCAAGGTATAAATTACAAATTTATTAGATAATAGTGAAAGTAGATTTCTCTCATCACCTAAGCGTCCTCCGACCTGGGGTGCGTTTCCCAAAAACATGGTTAGCCTACTATGATCACAAGTTTCGTCGTTACCAGTACAGTTCAAAGATTCAGTGTTTTCTGAAAGAATAGTTCAAACAAACATTCGCAGTCAACATCACAAACGTACAGTACAGGCCAAAGGTTTGGACACACCTTCATCATCGCGGGTTTCCCTTAGTTGCAAAAATACGTAATTAAAATGCATTTTATATTTAGATAGAATGTAAGATAAAGATAGTAATGCATGTTAGTTTGCTTCTTGTGCCCAAGAGCATATTTATTAAGGGTGCTTTCACACCTGCCTCATTTAGTTCAGTTGAATCGCACTAGAGTTCGTTTTCCTACTTGGTGCAGTACGTTTGGGCAGGTGTGAATGTAACAATCGCACTCAAGTGTGCACCAAAAGTGGACCAAAAAAGCGCACCGAGACCTCCTTGAAGAGGTGGTCTCGGAATGCTTTCAAACGAACACTGGAGTGGTTCTTTTGTGGTAAAAACATGATCCGAACTCGAACAGACCCAACTGCAAAAAGTAATGAGCCTTTTTGGACTAATCCAGGTGCCGTACCTGATGGATCGTTGGTAATATTTCCGGAAGATGACAATGTCACAGTTTCCCGAATTCACGCCTCCTCCTGAAGTGACTTGCGATGTGCCTTCGCCGTTTTCAGTGCATTAAAACATTGTTTTTCAGCTGCATCCGTGCTTCTTTTTCGAAATGTATAGTTTGTCTAAAGTGATGTATACAAACTATATAGTACGATGACCAGCGTTACAATCAGCCAGCGCAGTCGTCCCTCCATACTAAATAGCGGCATGTTGTCTACCGGCTAGATGTCTCCTCGCTTTGTTTACTTCCGGGAGTTCCATTGGAATTTTCACGCATGTTAATTCTGGCCAATTAAAAAGCAGTTTACAAAATACGTTTAATGGCACATCTGGCCAACGAGTGATGTAGATGTTGTCACATGACAATGCATTTTGGTTCGTTTCAACTGGTTCGGACCAGAGCAATCAGTGTGGTGTAAAAGGACCCAAACAGAAGAAAAATGCTACAATGTATCATTTGTTGCCCTTGGTCCAAATGAACTGAACCACAGATGTGAAAGCACCCTAAGAGAACTTGCAAAATCACAGGGTGATCAAATACTTATTGACCTCACTGTATTAATACACACACCTACAGTATATATATTGAAAATATTTATTTTTATGTATTATATACGTGCATGTGTTTATGTTTCTAAACGTATAAGAAATATACACAGTACAGTATTTACATATTCGTAAACAATAATGTTTGTTTTAAAAGTGGTTAATCGCAATAAATCATTTGACAGCACTACTATATGTTTACCTGGTAACTATACAAAGATCCAATTAGTTAATGTTAGATTATAATGCATTAAATAACAAGAAAAGCAGATGCTACTGTAATAATCTTTGTTAGCATAATTTAAAAATAGAACTCATTACTAGTTCTTGCTCAGGTTCATTGAATATAAATAGGTTCATAATATATGTTTAAATACATGTTACATGTTTTAGTTTTAATACTGTATTAAATATTAAAATAAGCATTAATTGTGGTTAGTAAATGCTTTAGAAATATTATGGATTGTTCAGTGTCAACAAATGAAGTGTTGCCATTTGATCCTTGGCACAAAATGAAGAACTGAAATAGAGTGGAAATTCATGCATCAATATTGGTGGTAATAGCAACAACCAGTTTAACTAAATTTGTTTTACTCAGCTTAAAAAAATAGTTCACCCAAAAATGAAAATTCTGTCATCATTTACTCACCCTCGAGTTGTTGCAAACCAAATACCTTCAAGATATTTTGAAAAACGTTTGTAACCAGGTCGGTCACCATTGTCTTCCATAGAAGGAAAAAAAACTATGGAAGTCAATGGTGACCCAATACAGGCTTTTTCAAACTTTTTTCAAGATACCTTCATTTGTGTTCGTCAGAAGAAAGAAATTCATACAGGTTTGGAAGTACTTGAGTGTGAGTCAATGATGACAGAATATTCATTTTTGGATAAACTATTCCTTTAATAGTTTTGCATAAAAGTACAAAAGATGCACAGCCTTATGCAGACACATTCTGCCATCTATTGTATTTTTTTCCTTTAATAATGTTTAGTAAGTGTTTGGTAAACGCAATAAACCTTTTGCAATGCAAATGCTTACAGTTAATTTAAAATGTAATGTTAATCATTAGAAGTGCATGAATAACATCTGTTGCTTTTTGTATTTAGAATCAATTCCACTTTGGTCCTCAAGAGAGCAGCATTTGCATGTATGTATTTTACTACAAATTCATGTCATTTTAAACTGCGTTGGTGTCTGTTGATGAGTGATGTATCCACACCCATGTAAATTCAAAGCACAAAAACAGGACAACACTGTTGCCATAGTTTTCATCCCATTACTGATCGGAGAAAAAAGGTAATTTGAGTGCACTAAACAGCAGGCCAAACAGATGTGCATGATTAATCCTCTCATCCAAAAACTCCATTAGAAAGGCTTGCATTAAGGTTTCTGATATCAGATCTCTATGTCTTGTCACTTCGATGTCTGCTTTTGGAATTTCTGACATGAAATTAAAATTTGGGTTTGAGGCATGGCTTTCCAGTTTGGCCATGCATTGTGGATGCAATGTCAGTCAGATGCAGAGCACTGGCAGCATCACCGGATATCTGCACTGAGCTAACGGTGCCCCACCCCGTGGTATGAGTTACACAATGTAACACACATGCACATGTAACTGCTATCACTGCAGGCACCACTAGATGGTATGTTGTACACATGTAAGAATGACAAGAACAAAAGAAAAGTGGGTGTAGCTCACACAGGGTGGGTCCGATATTAATCTCTAATGTCAATTGTAGTACAGTATATATATATATATATATATATATATATATATATGTATACATTATGTTTGTGTGTGTGTGTATACATATGTATTACATTGTGTACATATATATTCCTATATACTCATAATACAACATTGCATAGCATTTCATTCATGCAGGGTGGGTCCGATATTCACCCCAAGTTTCATAACCATTCATATCCCACCCTGCATGAATAAATGCTATGCAATGTTGCATTATGATATATTTTACATTGCGTGTGTGTGTGTTGCAATGCAATGTTGCAAACAATAATTTTAATTTTGCATAGTTTGTAGGCAAGCCTAGGGATGATTTGTATGTATTATTTCCTTTTTTTTCTTTGGAACTGTATTAATAAGAAGAATTTATAATAATTATTCAGTACTTAATTGTAAAACACAGACTGTTGTGCCATTGGCATGTATGTGCTCATAATTTTATAAGACAGTAAATCTCAATAATGCATTAATAATAATAGATGTTGTATATTTGTATCTGTATGAGATAGGCCTAGTTGACAACTTTATACAATACACCAACAACTCTAGATTCTTCAGAAATGTTGCCTATGTAACGCCTGTGTTTTCAGATCAACAAGTGCCAGAATTATGCAGCCTAGCGTTTGCAGGCAGAAATGGTGAAGCAGTGGGTGGATGTGGATGTGTGTCAGTCTTGAAATGGTTAAAAGAGCGGCGTCTCCACCCGATGCTGCCCAGACGCCGACGGCTGCAGGTGATAGTTCATCCGCAGACCACGAGCGTTTTCCGAGGAAACACGGGAACCGGCGGGGTGTCTAGTCATACAGCGACCAATGAAGGGGTATTTTCTATAAAGAGATCTTTCTTTTGCATTTGAGCCTGAGAGAAAACAAGCACATCGAAATTACTCTGCTGAGGGAAGTGCGCAAGCGCGTGCGCAAACATACAGGGAATTTCAACACTCTGGAAGGATTTTTCTCATCAGAAGGGATATTCAAAGGAAAGAGCATCGCTATTCTGATTAAAAAAATTAATTTTGTGCCTTATTTCTGAATCGTTTCTCTAAAGATTCAAGCCTCCTCTTCGTCGTTATCGATCATGGCATGGCCCTGTATCACCAGGGCTTGCTGCATCAACCGCTTCTGGAGTGAATTTGACAAAGGTGACATTGCAGTGCCTTTGGTTTTCACGAAGTATTCAGATGTGGCCGAGGTGCAGCATCTGCACCCTCAGCCCAAGCCATTAATATCACAGAAGCCGGTCCTCCCAGAATCCCAGCCTGCCCATAGCGCTCACCAGGAGGCGTCGACCAGAGCGACTCATGCCGCTGCTGATGCCGCAGCAGCATCATCTCAAGACGGGTCCGGCGCTTCTGTGACGCGCGAGGATTTCAAAGCCTGGAGCGTGCGTCCGGAACGAAGCTGCAAACCCAGAAACGAGTTTCAGCCGTCGAAGGCCCCTTTCAGCACCGTGACTCAGTACCAGAAAGATTACAAACCGTGGCCCATTCCGAAAAGAGGAGATCATCCGTGGATTCCCAAAACCAGTCCCGCTGCACCCTGCAAGGCTGAGAGCAAGTTCTCCAAACAGGAGCAGGCCGCTGCTGAGGTTGAAACCGGCGTGGAAAAATGTGAGATTGAAGAAAAACAGCACGAAAAAGAGAGTAAAGAAAGGAGAAAGAAGGTAGACAAAAAAGAGCATGTGTCAGAGGGGATCAAAATGGAGCAAGGTGTTGCAGTGGAGGGAAAGAGGAGGTCGGCTGCAGATGCTCTCAACAGGCAGATCAAGGAGGAAGTCACATCTGGAAGTTCGTATAGGTAAATATGTTACAAATCTGCTTCATTTTTATACAGTTGATAACTTTTTCCTTGTCTAGTAATCCTGCTTTAATTGCCTTTTAAATAAAGTTCATGACACATTCATTGCCATTTTAGAGAAATATTAACAGATATTACAATAGAAATACTGACTGGACGATATCTAGCTGTTGATGTAACTTGGATAGGTTGATTCCCAGCTAACAATGGTTTGGTTCAATGATTATGTTCTGCAACATTCTTTGAAGGTTATTTATTATCATACAGGAGCCATTTACATTCATCAGCAGTTTTCAGCATCTGCCAACAATGCCCTGATCTGCGATTACATAATCACTTTTACATAACTTTAACTATTAAGTGCATCACATATAAATATTCATTTCAGCAGTTTTGTGTGCATTATTAAGTAAGATAAGTACCTTATCTAAGCACAAGATGAAGGGAAAGATTTAGATCCAGTCTTTGAAAAGTATCACCAGTGTAATTTTCTCTCTGTGGGTGTCTGCCCCAAAATATGTTGAGTCATTCTTGAGTTTTCAGATCATTTTGTGCACACTCACTCTGCATAAAGCTGTAATACAACAGATGCACCTCATGTCCCAATTAGTTTGTCCTGATTTCTTTACAAGGCGTCTGTTTTGGTTGAATAATTATGCTGAATATTTACTCTTTAAATAGGTCAAAGCCTCAACATCAAATGCCATCAAAATAAAGCATATAATGCCGTGCAATTCAATGAAGCACAAATCATTTTTGATTATATGTCTTATTTTTTCTTATTTTACAAAATCTCTTGGCTTCTCTAGGACAGAGTTTAAGGCTTACAGAGATGTCAAACCAGTGAAACCCATCAAAGCAAAATCTCAATATAAAATCCTGGTGGAGGAGAAGACCAGCCTGGAGACCAGTTACAGCGCTACCTTTAAAGGAGAGCAGGTCAAACCTCAGGCCACAGATAACAAGCTGCTGGAGCGCCGCCGAATACGAAGCCTGTACAGTGAACCTAGCAAAGAGTCCAGCAAGGTAGGATGCTTTCTCATGTCACCAGTTTGTGACCGATCACACAGTTTGTTGCACCTTATTGTTTTATTATTAGATTGATCAAATGAATCATTTCAGATATGAGGGTAATCATTAGAAACTTCATTACACTGTGAGTGATGAAATTGTATTGCAAGAGTAAGAATTTTGTGAAATTTTTTACTAATATAGGTCTCCAACATGTGCCAGTGTAATGCTATCAGTTCTGAGATAGTCCTTAAAAGGACAGTTCAGTGTTATTTTTATTTGTAAATAAGTGTAGTTATTTTCTTGTTTAGACAATTACAGATTTTAGTAATTTTATGTGCTTGCCATTTTTAGTAGTTTTTGTCTATATATACGTATATATATAGATATAGGAACAATAAAAAAGACTATAAAATAAAACTATATATAAAACTGCATAGCATGCTATGTTATTTTTAGTATTGTTTGTAATTTATTATAGTGAGTTTTCATGTTTTCAGATTTTATAAATTTTATGTGTATCTATTTTTTGAAATTTTTGTCCCAATTTTAGTTTTAGTGATTTTAGCTGATGAATCTAAACTTATTTTATTTGAATTAGTTGCTGATGCAGAATATTTCATATATTTATGTTTAAGTTTTTCATCTAATATTTTTCTTATATTTAGTTTCAGCTTTCTTTCAATTAATGAAATACATTTTAATAGCTTAGCTTAAAAATAACAACACTGACTGCATGACTTATTTCCTTAGAAGTTGTTTTAAAGAATTGTTTTGGTTGCTATTTGCCATGCAGTTAAAAAATTCAGTTAAACATTCGCTAAAAATCTACTAATCCTCAGACCGTCCAAGGTGTTTTTTTCTTCATCAGAACAGAAAAAAAATGTAGCGTGATATCACTTCCTCACCAGTGGATCCTCTGCAGTGAATGGGTGCCGTCAGAATGAGAGTCTAAACTCTCATTCTGACGGCAGCTGATAAAAACATTAGAATAATCCACAAGTAATCCTCAACACTCCAGTCCATCAATGTCTTGTGAAACTTACAAATTTCTCTGTTCCAAAAAAAATATTTTTGGTATTTATTTAAAAGAATGATTAGTTTATGGATTGGACATCAGAAACATTCTTTGTCTCTTATATTAGAACGTTTCAAAAATTAAGTAAAGAATATTAAGGTTTCTGGGTAATACATTATTCAAAGTTTCTTTATTTGTCTTACATTAATATGGCTTTAAATAAATAATAGAATTTCTTGAGTCAAATCAGTCCTTTCAATGTAAAAACAAATATAACAAGGAGAGTTTTGATGTGCATGTAATGTGTTGATGTAGCCCCTCCCTCTCTCACTCTCATAGGACTGTTCTGACAGTGACAGCAGCTCTGTTCTGTAGTCAGGTGTGTTCAGTGATTCTTTTGGACAGCATGGATCTAGAGTATTTCACCATACAGCTGCACCATCACGGAGACCCTGGGACTGATTCTGATTAAATCCTCTTCGCAATGAGGATTTGCTTAACACTATGCTTTTTTTTTTGTTCTTGCATGAAACAATAGTTTCTTCACTATCAAGAGGGGCTCTATTTGGCTTCCACTATAAAAAAATACAAATGATTTATGCAAGGTTACTGGCTTCAGAAACACAGAGCCGAAGTGGTTGAGTGCCAAAAGATACTAACAGGGCTGCACTCCATTAGTATCAAAACTAAGCTCACATTGATCACTGCGATCATGCTATTGTGCAAGGCATCTGATTGAAGCATTGCTAGAATATGGAAACCTTGCAAAATAGCTTCCATAATCGGAGAGCAAAGGTAAAAGAGTCACATATTATATATGTTATATATAAACCTTTGTGACATATTTTGATAGCTTGCTTTAAACTCGGCTTAGATACAAGCTGCATCTCTTTTTATTTTTGAGTATGAAGAACAAATCACCTTTTGTTTTAAACACATCATCTGCATTTAGCACATTGAATAAGGCCCGGAAATCACATCCTAACACGTATGTTTATGTCATGAGATACTAACCTGGATGCCACAATGCTAAATGAAACATGATGCATATTTTCTGAAATATTTTACTGACATCATTTTAAATGAGGGCCAGTGATTGTGTTTCTACTGTAAATTACTCACTTTTCCTGTATACTCATTGGTTTTGTAAATATGTGGTGCTCAGAAGGTCTAAGTGCTTTCCGTAAAGGTTTGTGGGTAAAAATGAGAAACTACTGTACACTACACTGCTGTTCAAAAACTTGGAGTCCGTAATATTTTTATGTATTTATGTGTAAGCATCTTATGCCCACTGAGGTTGCATTTATTTGATGAAATGATTAAAGGAAAAACAGTAATATTATTATATAAGTATTATTATTATTCAAAGTAAATTTTTGCTATATAATATGCAATGGATTCTTGTGATGCAAAGCTGAATTTAAGCAGCTATTACTCCAGTCTTCTAGTTCTAATGTTATATTTTAATGTAAGATTTTTTGATGAATGGAATGTTCAAAAGAGCAGAATTTATTTCGAATACAAATCTTTTATAAAATTATATTAAAAAATGAAAAGTCACTTTTGATCAATTTAATGTGACCTTGTGACCTATAAATAAATATTAATGAGCCCAATTTTTTAGAATTGCAGTGTATATGGCAAAAGTAATAAAGCTTATATTTAAAAAAAAAAAAAAAAAAAATAGGAATGGTTAAATTTTTAAATTGTACAAAATATATAATAGGCATTTATTCATGTGTGTTGTTTTGCTGTTTGGAATAATCCACCAAATGTCCCAATTTTTGTTCCTGTAGGCGGAGAGGCAAAATATATCACTTTCCAAGCCAAAAAAGACAACAAGCCATAGCAAAACAGTGAAAAAAGCAAAGGAGAAGCCAGTCGCCGGGAGTCAAGCTGCCAAGAAGAAAACTTCAGTGAGCAACCAGGAGCCAAAGCCAGAGGGAGGGGTCACCAAAAAAAGCAAAGAAATGATCAACAGACTAGCCGAGGGAAAAGATTAAGTGCACTTTTGTGTTTGGGGGGGGTTGAGGAGGCTATAATACGGAATAGAGGACTCTCATCCCCTTATTCATGACCTATACTCTAATGGCCCGACTCTGATGGTGTCTTTACCTACGTATTGTAGTGGATCAAGGCTTGTCTGCTTGATTTGTCTTGACTGTGTGGCCACTGTCCAGTCTATAATGAATCTATCTTTGCTTTTGCCCCACGTCTGCTCTTTTCCATATACATCTATAGCTCTCTCTGTGGCAAAGATGATTCACGGATCCTAGTTGCATGCTGCCTCTGAGCAAACTGCCATATGCCTTATTATATAAGATAAGGTTTCGCTTTATCTTGCATTGAAAGGTATTTACTGCAAACAATAATGGTCTTTTCTTTCAAGCAATCTAATGGGATATGGACATAGCACTCTAATTAGATGAAACAATAGCATTGCTCAAACACTAAGATGTAATATTTGTCACCACACAGTTGGATTATACCAATGTTGTATTCCTCACAAACAATCAACAATGAACACAAGAACGTCTAAATATCTCAAACTGCATGTTTAAAGATTGTGTGACACCTGAAATTAGCAGTTAGGGGCCTTACAAGTCCACAAGAGCACCATGTTAAACAAATGAACACACTCAAGCTGTAGTATTTGAATATTTCACTCCGTTCGACAACGGTGCCAGTCATTTTGAAACCAACTGAGGCATGGTCTCTCTTAAAGTGTTGTTGTTACCTTGTACTGTAGAGAATTATGCTATGGAGACCTATTTACGCTTAGCTTGCTCTGCTCTCAATAAAGCAACGTTCAAATGTGCTCTCATATGCATCATGCTATGTAATAAGAGAATTCGCTGATGTAAACCCAAAACTGCCTGCGTTCCTCGCGGACGGCTGAATTGGGTAGAATGCTGCTAAGCATACAGCTGAGGTTCATGTGATTGAAAAAGACAGAAGCATGCCCTTCATAGTCATCTGTATGTTAATCATCATTCTGACCTGATTCTGGTCTGGAGGGGTGAGAGCCCTCTCAGTGTAAATCTACAGCCTCTTGGTCCGGAGCTCCTCCTGGGTTGTACTACACGTGCTGTGCACACCATTCTAGGTGCTATCCTCAAGCTATGCTTTCCATAACAGTAGTGCCTGTATATTGAGCAACATAGGGCCATCAGATGTCCAAGTGGTAATTCTAAGTGTGATGTGCTTGTGTCGTGAGCTTGCATTGAATGAAATTGATTAAAATCATGAAAGCAATACATTGATGATGTGGTTTGTTTCGTTTGAACCTCGGAGGGGGATCGTTCTCAAGACATCATATTTTTAATGGACATCAGCCTTGTGCAATACATCTATTGATAAAATATTGATAGAATATACAGTTTGGACATATAAAAATCATGTCTATGGAAAGTCCCCATTATACATGGAAATACTGAATGTTTAGACTGAATGATATGACATTAAGGTTGATGTCTGCACCAACTTCTTAACAGAATATTAAATAGAATAGGAAATAGATGTTTGTTTGGTTTAGTTCTAAAACTAAGTAAAATAGTGGTTATTTGACTTAGATATAAATGAAGAAGAGTAGAGAAAAACTGACCCGCAGTAGTTTTTTTTTTTTTTGGAAACAAAATAAACTAATTTAGGTAACAATATAAATAAAACTAGAAGCATCTTACTCTTTAAACAGTTCAGGATGGGGTGCTGCTGGCCTTCAATATCAGAGAGAAAAAAACACATTGCAGATGAAGTGACTTCCAGCAGCGACTCAGTCGTCCTCACAAAATGTATTAAATAATTCAAGTCTCAGGCTCTGCATAGTGCTGGCTGATTCTCGTTCCTGCACGAGTAGTGTTTGGGTGTGGTATAGTGAAAATTAACAATATGGGGCAGTGTAGCTTCCTATTAAAAATATGTAAATGTAACTGTTTTTGTAGGCCTATGACTCAGAATATACATATCTAAAGTCAGAGAACGGCATAAAAACCTAACATTTTTAAATGCAGCTACTTCTGATCATATTTCAATGAGAATTATAATAAATAACCTCCCTTTAGCATCCATTTTTGGGGAAATATGTCCTCACGGGCCCTCCAGTGGTTATTTTATGCTGCTATTTGGATGCTAATATATTCGTTTACATAAAACCAATATAAATACAGCCACTGTATATTAATTTTAACATAATACCAATAACAAAAGTAACATTAGATTGTTTAATTATGTTTACGAGCGACAGTAACACTATCCTAATAAATTTATAAAATATAATAGTTTCTTCTTGTTCTGTCCCATAAGTATTAAAATATATTGTTAATTCACTTCCTCGCAGTTGTAAAACTATATTTACTTTCCTCTTTTTAAAATGTCAGCAGAAGGTCTCAGGAAGGCTTTTATTTTGTCCGTGACACGGAAACACACGTCACAACCTTCTCCATCCTCCCAAACAAACAAATTACCCGCGTTCCTGTCCGTCTCCCCTTCAGCTCAAATACATGAAGTTTTAGGTAATATAATTTTCCGAACAACGAAGCGGTTTTACAGAACAAGGTCTAGTTACTCAATATATTTTAAGACTATATTAATTTTCCTTTACATTAATGCCTGAATGTGTGCGCGCGCTTCTGAGCCTCGACCAGTTAAAAAAACTGAACTAACGTTAGCAAGTGACCCTCAAAGCAGCTCACTCTAACATCACAGTAAGTGAATTTAATCATTTATATCCTACCTAGCAGTATCAGGGTGTTGTTTGAGATTTCTTAGCCTGTGTATAGTGAAGTAAACTCAACCTTGCTTAACCTTGTTTATATTACGAGTTAATAAACGTTTGTTTACATCGCACGAGCACGCGTCTTATAGCTGTTTAGAAGGTTGTCATTGCTAAAATCAGTATCCAGAAGTCTTTTATTTATGTAATTGTTTGCTTTCTCGAAGATTAAGATGGCAAAAAGAAGAAATGTCTCTAAAATAGTGGTGGCATGCGAGTGGGCATCATGCACTTTTAAGAGTCAAAGCATGGAGGAGTTGAGTGATCACATGTCTCTACATCTCAAGGAGCATCTTGGGGAAGGAGATGCCATGGAGGAACTGGGTAAGATATTGTAATGCATTCAGAAGTAGATGAATGCTGTCTTTAATGCAATTTTATTGCAATGCAATGTTGAATTTTATGTTCATTGGAGGCAGTGCAAATATTAAGATTGTTGTGTTTGACATCGTCTGTTATAGAGGACTATCCGTGTTTATGGAGGGACTGTGAGTTCCTGGCGATGGGAAGCCAAAGTGAGCTGATCGCTCATGCCCATTTCCACATCTTCCACAGCAAACTGAAATACATTGGGACTCAGCTCCTTGAATCCCACCCCGAACTGCCTAGTTGCACTCAGGATCTTCACAGCAGCAGCCTAGTCCCAGATGTCTCCGAGGGCTTCGTCTGTCAGTGGCAGCACTGTGATGTTAGTATTATAGCATGACTTCTATTCCATATCTCTGAACCAAAAAGTGAACATTTGCTGAAAATGCACTTACTTACCCTCAGGCCATCCAAGATGTAGGTAAGTTTGGATATTTGGAGAAATGTTGCATTACATAATTTGTTCTCCAATGGATCTGCTGCAGTGAATGGGTGCCGTCAGAATGAGAGTCCAAATAACTGATTAAAACATCAAAATATTCCACAATTAATCCACAGGACTCCAACTTTATAAGTCCTCTATCCATAATATTGATATCTCAAGTGAAAAAGCCAGTCTTTTCATCCACAGATGAAGTGTTTATTATTTGTGCGATTTTTATATTATTAGTGTTGTTTGTTATTTTGACGGCACCCTTTCACTGCAAAGCATCCGTTGGTAAGAAGAAACAAACTCATCTACATCTTAGATTACCACCGGAGTACATTCGCAGCAAATTTGAATCTTTGGTTGAGATATTCCTTTAGATTAGACATTATGTAATGAGCTTGTCTGTTTTTTGGTTTTGTTTGCTTCATCATCAGAGTTCCTTTAATAACCCAGAGTGGTTCTACCGTCATGTTGACATGCACGCACACTGCACTGAGCTCCAGCCGCTTCCTGATCGACAGCAGGCTCTCTTCTGCAGCTGGTCAGGTAAGGCGCTTTCTGCTAAACGGGAATGATTTACCAGTGTTTAGAATATTCTTGTGTGAAATGCTTTTTTACTATTTTTGCAGGCTGTGACGCTTTCTTTAAAATCAAGTACCGTTTACGTGAGCATCTGCGCAGTCATACACAAGAGCGGCTGGTCGCTTGTCCCACCTGCGGCTGTATGTTCTCCAGCAATACCAAGTTCTTTGACCATATCCAGAGACAAGCACAACCCGAAGGTCAGTTTATATTGAACACTTTTTCTTCATTCACTGAAAATACAGAAACACTGATGTTTAATAATGTCTCTAAGCCTGTAGTCTGTTTTATGGCAGATTCTCTTACGTGTGGACATTGTGACAAAGCCTTTGCCAATGAGCGGCTGCTGAGAGACCACGTTCGTCAGCATGGTGAGTTAAAGTTTGATATCTAATTTAAACTGTATATCAATACCATGTCAGTTGCTGGCTGATATTAGAGACTTAAATTACTATTAATCACATCTAAAATAAAAGATTTTGTTTACAATAAATATGTGTGTGTGTATGTGTACTGTGTATATTATGTATATAAAAATGCACACACATGCATGTATATATTTAAGTTTTTTTTATGTTTATATATTAAATATATTTATATATCAATTGAATTATAAGAATATAAATGTATACATTTAAATGTGTGTGTGTTTATAAATACTTAATTAATATACACAGTCCACACACAAATTATGTAAACAAAATGTTTATTTTGGATTATAAATTTATTGGATATGAAATGATGCATGCTTATTTCCTGATTTTACATTTATAATTAATTTGTAGAAATATTAAATAAAAAAATTAATTGTATAATATATAGACAAAATAAAAAAAATATAGAATTTACATTTTTATTTATTTAGACAAATTTTGGAAAAGCATGAAAAAATGATCAGATTATGATTTTTAGCCAAAATGTGATGCATCCCTAAATGTAGGATTTTATGTAATCTGAAAAATGGTACTTTTGTTTATAGATGCTTTATGCAATGTAAAATCATATTTGTTTATATACTGCATTATTCAGTACAGATTGAATTATTTGATTTATAGTTTTAGTTTCATATAGAAAAAGACGACTTATGCAAAAATAAAGATGAATTGCAAAACAAAGCAACATCCGAACCTCCTCAGTAATGAATACAAAGCAATTATTGATAATACTAGAGAAAGCTATATTGCTTTATAAACCAGATGGAAAATAACAGTATTAAGTGTCTTTATTCATTTCAATTCAGTTTTGTTCTCATTCAGCAGTGTCAATGCATTTCAATTCATGTTATTGAATATTAAGCATCTTAATACATACCTATATATTCTTTCTTTTCTTTTTTCAGTAAATCATATTAAATGTCCTCTCTGTGACATGACATGCACCTCTCTTTCCACCCTGAAGATCCATATCAAATTCCGTCACTGCGATGAGAGGCCCTTCCCGTGTGACTTCTGTGAAAGCAGGTGGCTGCCATTCGCATATACTGACTGCACTGAAGCACTAAAGAATATATTGCTTACATTTAATGGTTTATCTCCTTACCTTTAGCTTCAAGAACCAGCATGATCTGCGGAGACACATGGAAACTCACAATGAGGGAGCAGCGTACCACTGCACAGTAGAGGGCTGTGGGTACTCTTCACGCATGGCCCACACCATGAACCAGCACTATAAACGAGTACACGAGGTCAGCCAGCAGAGGGTGCTGTAACCACAGACATCATCCAGATTTAAAGGCACTTTTGAGTTGAGCTTCGCTCATAGCATTTGAGTCTGAATGATGATTATTAATCGCTGGATAAAAGCGTCTGCTAATTTATTAAATATATAAATGATTAAAAATAAATCAGACACATCTATACTGAACTATGCAATAAGACTGATAGAATTTTGTTTTCTTGTCTTTTGTATTATTTGTTTAAATTTTAGTGCAAATGTCTATAATTTGTATTTGAGTTTTAGTTATTTTAGTACATGAAGTTAAACAAAAAATTGCACTGAAATTAGTTGGAGTTTTAGGTTTATGCATTATATATACAGTTTTAGGTTTATGCATTATATATATATATATAATGCATAAACCTAAAACTGTTTATTCTGAGTAATCGGTATTAGTTAACTATTACTAATGTCATAAAATAATTATCTGCCACAGGATAACATGGTTCCAAGGTATAAGTGTCATCTTTGTGACAAGACCTTCTCTTGGTGTTACACCCTCACCCTCCACCTTCGAAAGAAGCATCAACTCAAATGGCCATCTGGACATTCCCGTTTTAGGTATACAATTAAAAGTATCTTAAAATGTATAAATGAGTTGCTTCTAAGCTATTAATTTGCCTTCACATACTAAAACTTGATTGTTGAACAGGTACAAAAAGGATGAGGATGGATATCTGAGGCTCAACATGGTGCGTTTTGAAACTGTTGAGGTTACAGAAGAGTTGATCAAAAACATGGCTGAAAAGCGCACCCCTCGCAAGGTCTCTGGTTCAACCAGTCATTCTAAGGAACCCCTGCTGCATCCTGACAGTGGTAATAGCACTCCCCAACATTCTTCCTCACCCTCGTCTCCTTCCTCATCTTCTTCGACCTCAGAGCTCCTGGAGGGCGCTGACAGCAGTGGATTTAAAGGCGATGAAACATCTGTGTACTGTGTGTTGAACACTGTGACTGAGGTCAGTCTGGATCCAGAGGAAGTGACTCAACCTGGTGAGCCGTCAGGGGCAGTCAGAGCTCTGACTGCAGTGGCTAGAGGTCTAGGAATGGATGTGGTGTAATCTCATACCCATCAAATTCAGTTCTTATCAGATATCGGTGTAAGAATACACAACCTGTTTAACGTCCAGAGATTAAACATTTTCCATTAGATCAATTTTTTTAATAACTAATATGCACAGTTTAGAGGCTGTTTTGTTTTAAGCATTTTTTAGGTTATTACATGAGCTCAGGTATCTAATACGTATTCGTATTTTTATTTGTTCTTCGTGTAGCACTCTGACTGTTGTTTTACTTTTAACATAAATTATACCTTTTGATATTTTTAGCTATGCAGTTTGAAACACTGGTTTTTGCTTATGTTTTTTATATGTATATATATATATAAATGACCAAGAACTGTAAGATTAATTTCTGAGCCAAGGTAAGTAGGTAACATCTAGTTTATTTGTGTTGAATATTTTGCATATTGTATTATGGTTCTATTGTTGCCTTTCTATAGTTGTAAATAGATGTGTATATTTTAAAGTCCTTTTGTTTTAAATATATTGTTAACATTAAAAAAAAAAGTCGTTTTTTTTCTCAGAAGTCATTTTAATAATATTTTTTTAGACCAAAAAAAAAAAAATCATTTCCAACACTGTACATTTCAACTACACGTTATTTCACATGAAGTGCTTGATATACATAAGTCCGTCGGTTTCTGATTAAGCTCACCGGGTTTCAGTGTCTCTGTGTGGGTGTGAAACAGGTCTGTCTGTGAGAGGGGTCATCCGTCTCGGCGACCCTGACCGTGCTGCCAGCATTGGAAAAAGCGGGTGTGGTTGGGCGTGTACATAAGCCGCAGGTAGCGTCCTACTGAGTGAGGTGTAATGTGGAAGCCCTGTGCTTGGGTAAGCCGCCGCGAGGAGTCCTGGAGGCGCTAAGTGAGGATCCAGTGAAGTATGATGGATAGCCAACAGGCGGCTACGCTCACTTTCTTCTCTCAAGAAGGCCATGCGCTGCCGTTCCTCCAGTTGACTCCTTTGCTCCAAGGCCATGGACTGCAGAAATGGCTCTCGTGGGTAAGCAGGGTGCCCCATCATGGCACGATGCAGGGGGTCTGTTCTTATAAAGAGGTCCTTGCCCAAGGAGTCCCTACGAGGAAGATCTAAACCTCGGTAAACATTCCGCATTGACTCCCAGTGTTGAGGGGAGTAAGGCATCCTCTCGGCTCCAGGGAATGGACCCATTCCTAGAAAAGGTGAGACCAGCCTAGTCCTGTCAAGACCAGGGTGGCCAGTTGAGATTCCTACTGGCAAATGAAGAGTTGAAAGAGGTGAAGGGTTAAAAGTAGGGCCTCTGGGATCCTGCCACGGTTTTTCAAACACTTTCTGGTTTGTTGTAACCTCATGGTCCTGGTCGTCTCTCTTCTCCTCCTTCACTCTCACCTTGCTGCTCTTGGCGTGTGGTTCATACTCGATTCTAATCTTCTTCTCAGCTGGCTCCCAAGGTTGGCTGTCACTGTTTGGCCGCTTGAGATCCTCTCTCTGTTGCTTGGGTGATGAACTCTCTTTTCCTGCTGGCTTGTCCTCAGCAGGTTGCTGCTGCTCGCTTTTGACATCCTTTTCTCTTTTGTCACTTTGAATCTCTTTGTGTTTTGGCTCCTCAGTTTCTCGAGTTTGTTGCAGAGGCTCTTGGGCTTGAGTTTTCTCTCTTGCCTGCTCCTCTTCCTTGGGCTCACCAGGAGAGGGACTTTTAAAGGACTCTGTTGGTTGTTTGTTATCCAGTGCACTATTCCTGATGGGGGACGAATGCCTTCCCTTTGATTTCTCTTTTGGCTCCCTGCAATGATTAAAAAAAAAAAGTGATTATCTATTTAAACTCTTTACCAAGAGGTAAACTCTTGA
This sequence comes from Enteromius thamalakanensis, assembly GCA_032357475.1. NCBI lineage: Eukaryota > Metazoa > Chordata > Actinopteri > Cypriniformes > Cyprinidae > Enteromius > Enteromius thamalakanensis. Next base: position 8,437,078 of record JAUCMT010000028.1, read on the forward strand.
ATCAGGTAAGTTCTCTAGGACCAGGAATGTCCAATCCTGTTCATGGAAGGCCAGTGTCCTGCAGAGTTTATCTCCAGCCTGCCCCATACTCCCCTGCCTAAAGGTTCCTTGGATAATCCTAAAGACCTTAATTAGCTAGTTTAGGCATTTAATTAAAACTGAAGCTAAACTCTGCAGCACAGTGGCCTTCCAGAAGCAGGAATGGACACCCATGGCTCAGGCAGTTAGGTCCTGAAACACATCAAGGAGGTCTACATAACTACAGAAAGCAATCTAATTGCATTATTAACTGTTCAATAGTTGCATGATCATGACTCCTTGGAAGTACCCAATTTGAAAATCTTTCCAGAACTAAGTGCCTATTTAGCAAATATGGCAACAACCTGGTAACAAACCAGGTTGGGGATAATGCAACTGAGCAACTGCCATTGAAGTGAATGCTAATGGATTCTGTGAAGATCTTCTTGATCTCGGAATCGCAAAATAGCTGGTACGTACGGTTCCTTGTCATCTTTGTTGTCTAGCGAATCTCTTCTTATTGCTGCTCTGTCTGGGATGGAAGGAGCTCTCTCAGTTTCAGAAGGTCTTGGACACAGAGGAGGGGTTGGGAAGGATGAGGGTGTCTGGTGCAATCTGTTCCAGGTCTCCAGTTGTCCAGTTGAAGTTTGAACCGTCTTACCATCTTTAGTCCCATGTGCTGCATTTGGTGCTGTGAATGCCCAAAAGAAATTCTCATCAGTCAGAGGAAGATTGCATTTTAAACCTACAGCAAAAGCTGTATCTTTTCACTTAGGGATAAAAGATATTACTTACTTATTGATGGGTTTCCTAGTCCTCCAAAGGCAGATGAACTCAGTGTATTTAGACCTCCAAAGGTGAGTGGCTTATTAAGAGACTCTAGACAACAACAAGAGATATGTGAGTATAGAATTTTGAGGAGTAATCTTCATCTTATGATGAAGTCAGACGTAATCTTACCATGATGGGGGATTACACTGTGGAGATTGTTTGGGGTATGCGGTAAGGGTCCATAGGGCGAAATTGAAGGGTGTGTTGGACCTAACAAGACAGATGTAGATACTGGTAAGCACAGTCCTGTTTCTGTTAGGGATGCACCGATCCGGTGGAGTTTCTGTCAGACACTCTCTAATAAAAATCACTTGACGTTGCATACTGAGATCATAGGGTTCATTAATGTTGACACTGGCAGTACCTAACCCTACCTCAAGCCTGTCCAGTCCTGTTTAAATGCCAATGTCCTGCAGAACATAGTTCCATCCTGCCCTAAAATACCTGGAAGTAATCCTGAAATCCTTAATTAGCTAGTTTAGATGCGTTTAATTACGGTTGGAGCTGAACTCTGTAGGACACTAACCCTCTGGCTGAAGGATTGGACTACTTTAAAATCAATGGGAAGTAGCATGTTAATAATAATACACCTAGTGTTAATCCAAAACCCTATAATCTAATTGGTTGATAGGATGTTGTTTCAGGACCAACAACTTAGTGATCCAAGAACATCCCATTTGGCTAAATTACAGTTACTAGTGTGGATTCTATCCAGGCTGTAATTTGTACCTGTATTAGAGAGGATGGTGGAAGGACGGGGTAAGTCACGTGGCTGCAGTCCCATGAAGCTCGAGCCGGGCGATCGATTTAGAAACTGTTGCTTAAACCCAAAATCTAATTTATGTGGCTCAATCTGCATCTGCTTCTATAACCCCAGGAATAGAAAATGGTTATATTAATGACAGATCACTTGTCCAAACTAGATATACTCCACAATTTAAACAATAGTTAATAATTATTTTGCTCTTACCTTGATTTTTTGCTGATGATGGTAAACTTGCCATGCAATGTGAACATGCATTGCACACCACTTCCCAGGTTTCTGAAGAAAATGGAAAAACAACGAATGACGGTTAAAGAATTGTGATTTGTAATTTACTAGGTTGATAAAAAGGAGTTTAATTATCACATGTAAACCTTACCTTTGGTTTAGGACACATGGGGTCAAGAAGCTAAAAAAAGAAAAAACACATTACATTATTCTTATATTTCTTCAACGATAGACGGGACAGCTGTAAATATTTAATGATACACTTGAACATATATGGCTCAGAGTCTGACCCATTAGAGAATCTTTGCAACTGATGCTAAATGGAAACTTACTCTTGAGTCTTTCTGTAAAAGTTGGTGTACAGATCCTGGTCTTGACACCACATCTAGTGGGTTGGAAGCCTGCAAACACAATATTTGTGAATACTGAGTCTATAATTCTATTAAATTATTAACATGATCATGAATCCTGCCCTGTTTTCCAACAGCATACATGCTCTTATAAAAGTAAGGGCGGCTAGTCCAACCTTTACATTCACTATTATTTCAGGCCTTTAAAACAAGCTTTGCAAATGTGGGCCTGGAAATAAACACTGCAGAATCTCTTCTGAAAGCTATAGAAAACGACAAGGCTTTTCTTTTCTTTGTGGGAGGTCATCTCAACTCAAGAAATATCAAGTTATTCACAGGCTTCTTTTAGCGTCGTCAAGGCCTTTTAAGAATGCTGTGTTTCAAACAAAACAGAAAGCCAAGAGACAGAGTGGCAGGCAAACCTTGGGCTGAAAAGCTCCCTGGAGAGAGCTGAATGGTCCAGCAGGTGGAACCATAGGAGGTATTCCAGTCATTACTGACGGATAGGACGGGACCAACTAGAGGAACAGCAGAAAAATGTCATTAATGTCAGGAAACAAAAGTGTTCATGCTGACTTAGGACACAAAAGCATTTCTGTTCTGGCCTTTAAAGTGAAATCCAATTGACTATATTTCAGTAAAGCACACTGCTGAGCTTAAGTTTAAATCTCATTTTTTACTTAATTTTTAGATTTACTTTTGTTATTTTTGCCTTTATTATGATAGGACAGATCAGAGCTGACAGGAAGTAGTAGAGAAATGGAGGGCGGGATCAGGAAAGGTCCACATGGGAGGATTTAAACTCGGGATGCCTGTAGCACGACAGCATTGTATGTCGACAATTTAGGTTTTTTCTTAAGCTTCTGCCACAGAATAGAAAATACTATAGGAAATTGCAACTCCAAATTCTTTGCTTGGAATTGAATATTTATATCTCACAATTAGGACTTAGAATTGCAAAAAAAAGCTAATTATGAGGTAAAAAATGAGATAAACTCATAATTAATAGGGAAAAAACAAATAAAAACCAAATGATTCACTAGAAGAACATGCAACTTGAAATACTGGCCATGATGTGAACAAGATATAACTTACATTGTGTCTATGGAAGGTGTCCATTTTAGCGGGGTATTTGTCATACTGCAAGAAAAGAGACTTAATTTGGTGACTTTATACATTGAGGTTGGTAGAAGTTCAGCTGAAGGCACTGATTATTATAAGCAGGAATTTGAGAGTATTTCTCCTCACTTGTCTGGCAGGGGTACGCACCAGTGGTGCTGCTGGGCTCGCCGTGATGGACTGTGGCAGCGGGGTGAAGGTGTGCTGATGTGTGTGTTGGTGTGTGTGCTGGTGCTGGTGGAACTCGGTGCGCAGGTAGGCCGGGGGAGCTAGAGCCCCTCCTCGATCAACAGTCTGGGAGGCCAGGAAGCGTGAGTTTAACTCCTGCCGGAGTAGATCATGATCTAGAAGGCACATGACGGAGTAAATCAGCTAGCGGACATGTGATTTATTTTTTCAGTCTGTATGGTGGTGTTGTACCTGTGTAGGGAGCTGTTACTGGCGCGCTGGGCACTGGCAGACCACTTCCGGTTAGGAGGGAAGGAGGAGGAGGCAGGGCTGTTGTTGGGGCAAACATGTTGAGGTGTTTAGAGAGGGGGGTGATTACAATGCTCTTCTTTACTCGTGCTAATGCACTCCAAATGCACAAAGGTGACTACAAACAGCTTGTTCCTTCAGTCTTGGGTTCTAATTGTCTCCTCCTTGTGGCATTTTGCTTGTTGTTTTCTGCTCTCGCATATGTGGCATTAGCAACATCAGCAAGACCTGCAGGTCAATAAAAATACAGAGTCAACACATGGCTTACTAAGCCAGATAATTAGACTTAGTAACACTAATTACTAAGTTACTAGTTACACTAATTTTACTAGTGATTTTATATATATATATATATGTGTGTCACATTATGGGAAAATGGGTTACGGTTCACACCAATAAGCACTGGCGTGCACAGATAGAGACGAGGTGGTGCTGAAGCACTTGCCCTTTTGCCCTCAGTCCAAAAAAGTGCCCT
>JAUCMT010000028.1:8444168-8460117 GCA_032357475.1 Enteromius thamalakanensis
TTATTTATTTTATATATTTATTTATTTATTTTATATATTTATATATTTATTTATTTATTTTATATATTTATATATTTATTTATTTTATATATTTATTTATTTATTTATTTATTTTATATATTTATATATATATATTTATTTATTTAATATATATATATATTTATTTATTTATTTTATATATATATCTACAATATTTTTCCATTGTAATATATATTTTGTAATTTTTATAGGTAAAACAAATCATTATTATTTTATCCATAAAAAGAAAACAGAAAAAAGCGTTAAAGAAACTAAATTATGGTAAACTACTGCTAAATATTATTTAATTCTTGTCTCTTTTGTTATATATAAATATTGTAACAAAAAATTATGTTGAAAATCCTACTTTCGTAATTGAAGTCTGCACGCAATATTGTAAAATATTTGAACAAATTAATTTTTACACTTTAACATCTAAGTGGAATTTTCAGTAGCTTTTACTGACTCGTGTGAGACTTTTACGATGATTAAAAAATAAATGAATAAACCCAAGTTTATCAGAAAGTTTCTTTCTTTCTTTCTTTTTTTTGTCTCAGACACAGTTTATACTTTGATGGAATGTAACGGAGTTGGGAAACTCAGAAAACTTAAATCAAACAGTAATCTCATTATCTTTGCAGTAAACGTGTCCACCCCCTCCTGCATGTCTCCTCAGTTTTAAAGCTCCAAATCCAAACAGCTTGTACAAAAGTGCAATTCCTCCCCCAAAACCTAATTTCGTCTGCCACATACAGCATATGACAGAATCAAGCCGTGTTTGAGCAAGTCATCTCCTGTTATTACAACGTAATCCCTTTCCAAAGGATGATGAGAGAGGCCAGTTCAGGACACAGGCTAAGGATGTATAAATTGCCGTGAGCGAAACGTCTGCGTTCTCCCACAGTCACTACAATAGAGGAACGGTGCTCAGCATAGACCTGTTTCATTATTCAGCGCTCGGGTTTCGTTCAGTCTGGGATTAGTAATGGGGATGTAGGTCTCCTGATGCCTGTGGGATGTGCTGTACCTCCCCGATTCTGAGAAAGCGAGCCCCCGGAGCGCCAGTTAGAGACTCGGATCCTCAGCTATATAAGAGACACTTCACTGATGATAAAGGGCTCGTTGTGAGTCTTATCGCAGCGGTCAGTCACGGCTGTAACGTGTGTGAGAGCTGGTAGCGCTAAAGTTGGGTAGTCAAAGTGTTTATTTGAGTTGTGCTGAAAGCTCCAAACACTCAGCTGTCTCGCTGATCTCTCAACAGCGCTGAACTCGGCTATACACTATCCCCCGATGCTTGGGCCCATACCGGCTCGGGTTACCCCCGCGAACAATGCCAACTCTGTTCTGACTGCCTATCTCGCAGACGTCGTTGTACTAACATGTATACCTATGTCTGCAACGGGCAGGGGATGAACAGATTATACTATGGCCTTGAATAGTTTCGCTTCTGCTTTGAAAGCGATCGTGCCTGTGAAATGCATTCGGGGCCCTGGATAGCGTGTAATCTTAACTCAGCCTTAACAAGCATCGCAGGAACGTGGAAAAGGCCTCTATCCGGGCCAGTCACTGCACATCGGCCAAAACCGTGGGATGATGCAAAGACAGCTCTGTGAAGAGCGCTGCAGTTATTCCTGGCAGAAACACGTTATGATGAGTGGTGAGGGAAGCTGTCAACTTTTGACAGCCGAGTGTTTGCCTTAACAACACACAAGCATAACTACTGAAGTCTTGTGTAGGGGATATTCAGTATGTTCGGTGAGGGAAATGATAATATTAAAGAAAAAATCTGAATGGTATAATTGTATATGCTTTTTAATTTACACTAATGCTCAGAAGTTTGTTTTTTTTGTTAAATATTATTAGAGTTTAAAATAACTGTTCTTTTAATATGTCATTTATTCCTGTGCTGTCAATGCTGTTTATATATCATTTATTATTATAATTATTATTATTTATTTTTTACATTGATTACTTTAGTCTTCAATATCAGAAACCATTCTAATATGCTGATTAATTCTAATATACTGAATAATATTTCTTATTATTAATGTTGAAAAGAAACAGCTGTGCTGCAAAGTATTTTAGTGGAAACTGATTTATTTATTTTTCCTGAATAGCAAATTTAAAAGAATTGGGATCACGTCATACAGAAAGATGTCAAATTCAAGGCATTAATTTGTCAAAAAATGTCAGTAATACTTTTAATACTTAATTATTTTTAAGTATCACTACCAAATGGTTTTAATATTTGAGAAATTAAATAAATATATTATAATTAATTTAAAAATGTATCTACTGTATTTAAGTTAATGAGCTGCTAAATATTTATTTATTATTATTTATGAGATATATTATTATTACGTTTTGTGCAGTTCCACTGATTATTCAATATTATTGGCTAAAATTAAATTCCACTGCTTCATTACCACAAATTTTTTCATACACTAAAAATTCACATCCCACTATCATAACAATTCTTATGATAAACGTTTTTGTATTTTTCTGATCCTAACTGAATAGTCGCCTATATCCCGACAAACAGTCTGTCTATAAATGCCATCAGAACTGTAGCGTTGCCTAAAAATACACACCTTTAAAGGATTAGCAGTATGATGTGTGTCATTCAAGGAGGTAATGTCTAATTAAAAACTCAATTCTGAGAAGCATTTGGCAGAACGCTGAGAAATAAAACAGACCCTGAAAGCTGTCTAATCCCCCTATGATTGAGACAAGCGTCCTTTAACTCAATTGCATTAAGATGGCTTAAGGTTTAATAGGCTTCTCAAAACATTGCTGCACTATGCGTTCACATCCTTCTGTAGTCTTAGACAGCCAATCAGACTTGGCAAAATAAAAGTTCTTTTAAAAGCAGTGCTAAAAACACAAAATGTTCTTGCATTACGAGGACCTCTGTAGCAGTCTAACCTAAGGCCGTGACCCATCAGTCTCAGCCCAGACCCACGCTGACAAACAGGATCCTCCTAAGCACCCGCTCTAACATAAGGACGTAAATTCCATTAACTATTGCTGGTGACTCTATAAAGGTAATCTGGTTAAGTTCTTAAGTGCCTCTGATTTGATTTCAGCGCGCTTAAGAAACAAAAACTGATGGTGGTGAGTGATATAGGCAGAAACGATTGCGGTTTTCATGAATGCTTCATGACTTAAATGTGTAAGTGTGCCAATAAAAATAAATGCATGACTGAGAATGGCTTGTTAAATAAATCAGCAGGGCTAAAGTGTTTCTGGGCTGGCTGGCTGTGGAGTGACTGACTCTTTATCCAATTAAGTGGAAGATTACCAGCACGTACTTGGCCTGAACGCACCCACCTCCTAAGTTATCAAGATGCTAATTGGCTGTAAGGATATTGTGTTTTACATCCTTGTACTCAATCCAGAGGATTTCTCATCATGCCATCTGCCCAATGCAGGTATAAAGTGTCTTTTAAACATTGTGTTTTCCTCATTCATCACATTACAGAATGGAAACATTCTTGATCTGCACCTAACGTCCACAGCTGAGAATACATAACAAGCTTCACAGTCAAAGTAGACGTAAAAACACCCGTTAGAGATTTAATTTATTCTTTCTCATTGGAGTGATGTGGTGACACTATCATTGGATAATTGAGTCTATCTATCAAACCTATTAAGAGGTGTTAGATATAATACTTGCTCGGGAATTCTCATACAGGGAGACGAATAAACACAATGCTGAAGGCATATTTAGTAATGGCGAAGTTATGAAATAGGAGGTTTACGTTCCTGCATTTGGAGGAGGGAATATGTCTGTTTGTCAGAGCAACCTGCAATATTCATAAGTTTCAGTAAAAATTCTGCATTAGCCATTATAAAAATGCTACCACCAGAGGACACTGTTTCACCACTGCAAAACCTGACAAGCAGCTTCACTCTAATGCTTTCAAAGGACATGCACTAAAAATAATCCAAATTTGCAAGTCTTTAAGAAAGCTGCATTTTTCATAACCACTAATTATTGGCATGGCATGGCTCACTTTTGCAGTAGTATCTAAACGCACTTCCAAAAACCCTAAACAAAACAAAAACCGCTTACCCGTATTAATACCTTTAATTTTTTTTTTTCTATATTTTGAGAAGCACTTACCCAAAATCCCAATGTAGCGATGAGGCAAGAAGATCCTTCTCAATGTAATCCAAAATACTGCCAATTTCTTTCAACTATCCAATGCTTTTCAGAGTCACTCCAGTATCGGAACACAAAAGTGTTCTAAAAGTTGCTTCCTTACATGTATAAACATAAACCATACGTCCCTCCGAAACCTAGGAGCTCTGACAAATTGTTTGTTTTTCACCCTTGGAATATCAGGGCTTGTAAATGATACTGAACATCCTGAACCAATCCTTTCCAGAAACCGAACCAGTATCCAGTAAAATCCTCCAAACACAGTAAACGTGAGGCTCTGAGCTCCTTCACCACCAACAGATTAAGCGCAAATCCACTCAAAGCAGGTTTTGAGATCCTTTCCAAAGAGCGTGTCCGGCCGCTTTCAGCTCGGCTCAAGAATGCTGCCTCAGTAGCGAACCAGTGCATTTCTGTGATCCCTCCCTCAGCGGACCCTCCCACCGCCTTCCACACCTCCCTCCTCACCCCGGCGGCTGAACAATTACAACACTCTCCTCCTCTCTGCTCAACACGTACGTATAGACAGTCTAGTGATTATGGCCATCCTCTTAATTACAGGCCCAGAATAACCAGAGGGGACAGGCGACGGGCTCAGAATGCTGATGAGACGCTTCCACCTCGCACCGAAATGAGACTTCGCTCTTATTGGGTGACATGTCGGCTCCAATTTATGCTTCTGTGTTGGTATGCCACCCCGCTTCATTTGTAGGGTGAGAAAAGGATGATATGATTTAATGCGGTGGTTGCATTTGTACCTGTCACAGCTTATTATAAACGCATCACATAAATGTGAATGTCATGTCGAGGAGTTCTTGGCCGGGGTCAGCCAATCGCAAAGCTCCTCGCCGGACAGAAGGGTTGTGAATGTCAGTGGGAAAAGGGCATGGCGAGATGATAAATCACAAGACGGGATATTATCACAACAGATATATCACGTAATTTATTAGAAGCGTCAACACCCCCATGGGAGGAGGCTCGTAAAAGCTCCTGTGCTCTTCAGCCTCATGTCTTCCGTTGCTAATGCGGTGTCCTCTCTGAACCGGGGATGGGCTCTCTTGGGGAGATAGAGGGGGACTTCAAAGTCTGCGGCCCGCCAGGATCGCGGGGAGGTCTCATTCAGCCATGCCCCTGTCGGCCCTGAGGGAGTTTCTAATTGCATTTCACAGGCCCCGAACAAAACAAGGCCTTGTTCAAGCTGAAGTTGGTCCTCCTGCTGGGACGTAGCTGTGATTTGCGACTCCCCAGCGGGATGTGGATCTTCAGCTTGCCAGAAAAACAGTTTCAGCTTCCTCCTTCTGACTGCACGCACCGGGACGCCCATAGGCGGATGAATACGCAACACCTTCTTCTCCCCTCGATCTGTGGAACTGGAGGCAGATGTGTGGGCTCAAGTTGAAATATTTATTCAGACGTACACCAGAGATTGTATGCAGGCCATCAAATATCATCAAACAGAAGAAGATTAGAGGGTTTTCTTTTCATAATTTATAAGCTCCAAATAAAAGCCAATATTGGTTCTAGCTGAGTCAGATGTTATTGCTGTGCTTTGTTATCCTGACTATGGCGATTTGATATCTAATACAACCTTATTTATGTCTACTTCAAAAGAGAGGCATTAAGATATACAAGCCGCATACATGCACCATTCAAATTATTAAAATCAGTTTTTCTTGCAAATGATGCTAATTCTTGTTCGTACCGCTCAAGAAAACGAGAGGTTGAAGTTGGAACATATCCTAGTTGGCACAACCCTTATGCCTTATCATAATTGAATGCTACTTTGGCCACACTTTTTATTAGGTGGCCTTAACTACTATGTACTTACATAAAAATAACTACAATGTACTTATTGTGTTCATATTGTATTGCAAAATACTTTTGCTGCTATTAAGGTGGGATATGGGTAAGTGTAGGGACAGGTTTAAGGGATGGGTAAAGAGTGTTATAATAAGTACTGAATCTAAATATTGGGTACTGCACAGAAATAAATTATGGATGTAATTACATATAGTTATTTAAAAATATATATACAATGTAAAAACATGTATGTACCAAATACTTGCACTGTACCAAATTAATGATTTAAATATAAGTGCATAGTAATTAAGGCCGACTGTGCGACTAAAGTGGGACTGTTGTTTTTTAGCATTATTTATTTTAACAGATAAATAAATTTTGACATCACATGTTAAAGCCACTGCTTTAACTACAACATTTCAATACTAGTCTTAATAGTTAGTACTGGTTATTTGATAGTGAACTTAAATTTTCATGACCAAATAATAACATCAAACATTAATTTCTCCCAAACTGTACTTAGTTCAGGTCGTGGATTTACATCACTACATTATCTTTTGTCATAATCTCATTTAAATAACACTAAAAAGTGCAGAGCATTTTCACAGTGCTATCCCGTTTCCAAAAAACATAATCATATATTACCATCGCACAGCGTGTATGACTAACAAAAAATAGTAAATCACTCCCAAATTGCATCATTACCATCATTAAAGGCAGAAAATCGGAGACAGATGTGATTACTGAAAATGAGATGTGGAACGAGGGCTTTTATTAACTCAGTGCTCTTTCTAGTAAGTTCATTCTAAATCATTATGTTTAAATCTTACTAAGAATCGGTTTACGATAGCGTATGTACATCTGTCCCGATGTTACCTACATCCCAAAACTTAAAAAAAAAAAAAAAAAAACAAATGAAGAATGAGCACACGCAAGTTTTCCGTCTGTCTTTTTTTAAACACAGAAAGATTCTTGCAGACTCGCCTCAAAGGCAAAGTCATTAGTGCCGACTTGGCCTGATTGTTTTCACTGATTTTCTGTCTGAAGGAGGAGTAAATTGATGCCTTAGCCCTTCAGCTCCAGTCTGGCTATTAATTTCAAAGAGCAGGTTTGGCCCGATGGCCCTTTGAGAGAAAGCTGATTTAACTAGATCATTTTTAATGGGGATGGATTCCTTCATACTTGCCCTTTGGAAGAGCTTCTGTCCTCCATAACCACTGGTCTGTAATGGCAAGCTCCTTCTGAGACTATTACTAAGGGCCAATTGGCCTTGAAATGAAATACATAATCTTAATGTACTGGAAGATGTGCGATCCGCTCGCTCATGGAATGGAGCGACTCCACACCGCAGGAGTTTTTCAGTCCGTAAACAGAAACGCTGTCAGATCAACGTAGGCTTTGCGAGCGGGCGTACGCGAACTGGCATGACAGCCGCTGCTATTTCCAGGGAGAGATAATCAAAGGCATTTGACTTGTGAGAGCCATGGCGAAATAGCAATATTCTTGGATTTCAAAGAGTGTCTAACCACTGAAAAGGGTTCCCATACGCCCTTTCATTGGGATGACACAATGTTGCATCTGCCCGGCAAGGGATAAATTAAGCATGTGAAAGTTTTAGTGAAATCCCCATTTTCCAGTTAATCAAATCTCCCCTAATCAAATTAGGAGCTGTAATTCCCCAGGATGCGTGTGACAAAAGTGCATTATTCCTGCCTTTGGAGCCGCGAGAGAGAAATCAGCGTGAGGCCATTCCCCTCTGCTTCAGTGGCCCTGAATTGAATTGCTCTTCCGACTGACCCGAGCGCAAGAGGCAGGGTCGAGGTAAACTTTGGCAGTGTTTGAGTTCCCAGCTCATTAAAGAGCTGCCTCTGAGGCCACCTCCAGAGACTGTTGAGCCATTCATTAATGAGGCACTTGTGTAATTTTCCCTGGACATCTGTGACGAACAGACTCTCTTCCCAATGGTGCACAGAAAACACCTCGGACAATGAAGCTCACGTTGATGGCTTAGGGAAACAACCAAGGCAAAACCTCTTTAAAAATGTGATATAAAATCATCTCCGACCTTACAAAGCCGGGGCGATCACCTGTGAGGACTTGTTTTCCATTGAATGAAAAGTCTTGAAATTTGATTGAGCTGGGAGCACAGAAAGTGCCCTTTTATACTTGTTTAGCAGGGCTGGTAAATAGGCCCATGGAGCATTCGGATGCCACTTATGAAGTGCTCATAAACGATGTGTACCTCGCGGCTTTGCACAACCGCTTCCTTCCAAAAGCGATTCATATGGCAGCTAATGAATATGCCACTTTAGACTTCATGAATTGTTCCTTTCCGTTCAATGCCCCCAGTGTTAACACCTCTTTATGCGATTCTTAACACCTACTGCATTGCCTCTCAAGGTCACTCTGGCTGAACGGAGAGCTGGAGAAAGCCGCACAAAACCTGAGAGGCTCAATTCCTATTCATTTGTCACATTTGCATGCGTGCCTCTATACTCAATCACACAAAGGCCACGGTAGCTTAGCCATTGCCCCCTACCAATTACAAATGAGTCCATTAAGCTGTCTGCATCGGGCCCAGCCTCTTCATGGTAATGGCTTGTGAGATTTCCATCATAATCGAAGAGCTCCCACTGCAGTCATGAGTGCAGATGGAGGAGGAGAGTGGGTAAAGAGCTATCAAACGGGGCAAAGTGCATTCCTTCAGCTTTGTTTATGTGCAGGCGAACTCAAAAGCCAATGCTTTCTTTAGGAGTGAAGCCTTTAAAGATTACTGCAAAATTCTCAAGTAATTTAAGGAGCTGCATGTGCAAAAATCCAGGCCTTGATACCACTCGTTATTTTATATAGCAATGTATACAACGTATTATTGGCATATAGATCATTTATATTATCTTAATTTATCTAAATAAATAGCTAACAAAAAAGTCTATTGAAGCATGCACAGTATGGATATTCATTTTGAGATTTAATAAATATTTTTTATTTAATATTTACTTTAATTTAAGTGAGATGGCAGCAAAGGAAATCAAACTGTAAAAAAATAAAATAAAAAAAACTCTGTTGCTAATATAGTGCACATTCAATATCTCTATGATATTCTCCTGTTAACTATTATTATTATTATTTTATCATTAAATTTTGATGTCAATATAAAAACACAACCCAATACAGATATTCTCATTAATCACATAATAATTCTTTATGCTTTTTATGCATTTTTAGATTATTTGTTCCGTCAAATCATGACAATTGTAGAAAAACTCTGAAGCAGATGGGATGTTTCTTGTGGTGTCAAATCATTTCCCTCCTTGGTTCCAAAATGAAATGGCAGGGGGTGATTTACGCACCTTCTCTATTAGTGATCTTGGAAGAATAATGTGAACAGCTTTTATTACATGCTGGTTGTTACTCTGACACCTAATTTACAAAGTCTGTTAATGTCTAAAGGGAAATAACAAATCATTTAGGCCAGACAATCAATCCCATAAACATGCATTTATCAAGCTCATTTGTGAAGCCTGACCTAGTTCTTTCATGTCATACAACAGGACGACTCTATAAAGGACTATTCAAAAGCGGAGGTAAATCACAGCCCATAAAAAAAACAAACAAAGACAAGTCTCTGCATTTTAAAGCAATCATGACCCTCAAATATATATCATTATAGGATTTCACATAAAAAAGTATTATGAAGCAAGCGCACTATCCAGCCGCCTGAGAGGTTTTACTGGTCCACTAAACGTTTTTAGATGAACAATAAGCAAGTCGTGACTTACAGGGATAGTTGTATTGTTTTGGACCCCATTGACTTTAACTGCATGGGCAGCTGAAACATTCTTCAAAATATCTTTTTTTGTTTTCCACAGAATAAATAAGTCATATAATGTTGGGTTGACATAACGATGACAGAATGCTTATACTATCCCTTTAAACACTAACAGTTCCCGGGTAACTGATGTTTGTCAACCTTTAAGTTTACAGCTTGTGAACCTGCAACACTATTTACAAGAGCTACAACCATTCTGCAGCAATACGACCCCTCACAACGAAGTTAAAAACCTATTGCTCCGCTCGCACTATTTTTCAAAGCACCGTAGACTCTCCTCAACCGTTACATGGTGAGAGTGATTGCAGCAGATCACCTTGAGGACATCTAGCCCTAATGTAGTGCCCCAGTAGTGGAAGACCATGAAGAAAGATGATAGGACTTCAGAGGTATTAATCACCACGACAGTGAGAGGCTCAGCCCCCAGCCACCAAGGGCTCAGGATAAGCTCGTAAAAATTGCACGGCCCTCCACAGGGCGCTCATGTCTTACTTGTTTATGGCAGCGAGTCCCAGAGGACGTGGCAGTGATGTGCTAGCCTCTAAACCCACGCCGTCAGGAATGATGTATGGCCATCATTACCAGAAAATATCACTTCAGCCGACCCATGATCTTGCTCCGCTAAGGGTCATATTATCCATGAAGAACAAATTACGGTCCCCTCCGCACATTTAAATTACTAGCAAAAAAATGCTAGAGCGGAGATGGTGATATGTCATCTGTGACAATGCCCCCCAGTGTAACTCAGATAAAAACCCACCGGAGAAATCATCGTCCTACAGGATGCTAAAGTTCACTTGTGCCCGCTGTCAAGCAGAAGCAAACATACAGGAAAGGTTGTGCACTTTAATTTCCCCCCATTTGAGCAATTAGTATATTTACACAACAAAGACAGTCATGAAATGGAATCTTCAGATTGTGCTGTTTATTATGAAAGCTGGTTCCTAATGTGGAATTAAATAAAAGGCAATTGCGAAGTAACATATCTCACAATTCTGGCATTTTTTTCTCGCCGGTTCTTTTTTTTCATAAATATTTAAATCTTACAATTTAGATTTTTTCTCTTGCTCATGAGAGTTTATTTTTACCATCCTTGTTTTCTCGCAGGAAATTCTCTCTCTCACAATTCTGACTTTTTCTCAGAATTACGAGATTTCTCAAAATTCCTTTATAGTTTATATTTTACCCTTCTGAGTAATTGCTTAAATAAGTAAAGCATTTAAATTGCAAGATAAAAAGTTGTAATTACCTTTTTATTTTTATACTCGGTGTTGGAAACCTTCCCTATTTTTTCAATTTTAAATCATTATTTGTATGTTGACAAAACAAAGTTCTAATTTTTTATTTGAATCTAATTAATTGTTACATTACAAACATTTACAAACATAAACAAATTGTTTAAATACATTTTAAATTGAAAAACAGTATACTACCAATAACAATTGACACTCTTTCTGATATTCTTATTAATCTATGCAATTTTTTAATGTTTGATCTTTGTTTCTGTAATTAATTTGTTATATTCATTAATATATCCATGACTTCTCCATGCTTAAATATCATCAGATTTGCCAACCGTGCTTTAAACTATTTCAACACTCTTTTCAGCATCCAATAGTGATATATACTGTATATATACTGTGTGTATATATATATATATATATATATATATTTAATATAGTGTACATTTATTACAATTATGGATTTGGCAGACACTTTTATCTAAAGAAACTAACTTACACTCAGGAGACATTTTTATTTGCACTTGCATTCCATGGAAACTGAACCTATGACCTTGGCAATACTAACAACCTCGTTCTGCCAGCTAAGCTACAGGAACACAACCTTAAATCCTGAATATAATATGATACACATTCTCATGATATGTATTACGTTTTCTTTTACACGTCTGTAAAAGATATGCATATGTAGATAGAATCATTTTTTTCATTCTTGCTATGCTGTTTTGAATGCTCTGTTTTCTTTTTGCTAAATGCCAACATAACATTTGGATTCATCCAATTTAAAGAAAAATCTAATATTAAAAAGAAAAAAAGCTGTGAATATGACATGAAGCGTATTTAGGATTTCAGCACCAGTAATGGAGTGTCAGTGATGCAGTATTTTCTCAATATAATTTAGTTTAAACAGATACTGTACATGTAAATTTTAATGTAAATGCTAAAACTGTATTTCTACTGATAGTATGTGAACACTGAATAATACGGTTTAATAACCTGCCGGACTGGACCTTTTGTTTGAATGCAGGTCCCATGTAATGTTAAAGAATGGACAATTAAAGGTACAGCAGCGTGGCCATTCTCTGCATTCTCTTTGCCTTCGTAAAACGAATCCCCTGATAATTTATAACCGAGGAGAAACAAGCGGCTGATGAATAGTATCCATTATCATGCGTCATTTACTGTAATAACAGGCTGCTATTTCCATACAAGAAATGACAAAAATTAGTTTCGAATTTCGCCTGTGGATGTTGGGAAGAGAATAAAGAAGCTTGTGAGTTCTACCACCCAATATCAATTTCAAGGTCCATTTACTTCCTCATCCCTGATCCCTGCCACGCTGAACAGACGGAGACCCCTGAGTGGGCGCATATGGCAGAGGGCTGGGAGTCCACTGGAGCTGGTAATGATGGCAGCGGTGGACTGGTCCATCACCGTGCCAGCACTGGGGCTCCATTGGCACAGAGTAATTGACAGCCATGAGCTTCCCTACAGAGCTCAAACACCGCCGCCTGCTCTCTGGCACACACTGCCTAATTCACACACGCAGTCTTGGCTGCTGGCTCAGCAGGGGCAGGCCATCCAATTTACAGCTCTGTCCAGCACTGCCCCGGGAGCCATCTCCAGCCGGCCCAACAGAGACTAATGAAGGGCTCCTCCAGCACCTCATACATTATGGAGAGAGCAGAGACAGATCAGGAAAACACTGCCAACACACTCAGCTTTTCTGAACGGAAAGAATCAATTGGGTTGTTGTGGGTAACTGCTCCCCTGCTATGACACCGCTCTCCATTACAAACGGTGGAGCGCAAACGAGATATTATTTCTGGCGCTCGTTTACTTGTGTTCCAAGTTCAAATTTGCTGCACTGCGTGTAATACCACTTAATGCTTCGCTTGCACTTACTAGCTCCGAAAGCAAGAAGATGCTTTAGCTTTCCAGGTTATGGTGTGAAATGATCCTTCCTAGATGATCACTTCTTTTTCTGTTAATCTGAGATTCATAATCCGATATCGTGCCTTAACGACTAAGTAGATCTGTCTATAAGTATACAAGGACTTTATGTATGATGGAGCTTTGCTTCATTCTGTTCATGCATACTTATGAGAGCATAGAGCACACGGGCCCACCGCTGAGCCTGCCTTGGCATGCTGTTACAATGAAACAAATTGTATTCTGCGATGGCTCCGCATGAGTCTTGGCTTCACTAACGTCCTTGGGATGCTTACCATCTGGCAGTCCCATCACTGTGTTCAGATACACCGCATTACAAAGCGAGACAGCACAGAATGCAAAAAAAAAAAAGAGACAGTGTTATCAGGTATTTTATGGAAATGGTGGAATGTTTACTTCTCAAGTTAATAATTCAATAACGTTTGAGCCAGTTTTGTTATAGTTAAAGCTAAGCCAGTTTTGTTATTGGTTTTGAAACTGAATATAAATATTAAATGAAGAACTCTAGTAAATAAAGAGAAATGTTATTATGCAATTTTAAAACTAAAATAAAAAAGGTGACGTTGAAACTGGAATAGAAAACAAGCCAAATAAAAATAAATGGAAAACTTAAATGCATAATTAGTCAAACTTTTAAGCAGATAAAGAATAAAAAAATATACCATATAAGAATATTAAATGAAAACACGTCATTGGACCATAACAAATCTAGTAATATAGCAAATAGCAGGATTTTTCTAGTTTGATATTTAGCATGTAATGCAACGACGTTCATAGATTTTGACATTTAACTTTTTAAGTGTCTGAATTTTTGGGATCATGGTATACATAAGCAATATATAATGGCCTGGTTTCATAGACAGGGCTTAGATAAAGCCAGGACTAGTTCATAGTTCAATTATTAATTAGAAAAAATTAATTTAGAAAAAATAAATAAATAAATAAATATATATATATATATTATTGGTGTACATCTTGAGACAAACCAATCAAAATTGTGAATTTTGATTAAAATAGACATTCATTTTCATCGGGGGGTTTGGCTTAAGCCTCGTCTGTGAAACCAGCAGGAAATATTAGAATATATATTAGAATAAACAACCCCCCCAATTTTATTTTCTCAAAACTGCCAATAAGTCACATGAAATACCTACTGTTTTCAGTGCACATGCTTTTTTTTTAAAGACCCTTGGGAATTAGTTGTTGACTAGCATGTTCAAATTGGTCAGAAGGGGAATTGCTCAGAGGTGAGTTTGCCTCTCATTAAACAATTGACCCTTATTTGTGCCCATTTTGGCGAGGCGCTGCTGCAGAGGTTGGGCCAGGAATCAGCCAGGGTCATCCATCAGTTTTATGGCAGGTGGCAGGGGCTCCTTATGCTCAATGTAGTGGAAAGCAAGGCTTTATTACTTCTGGTTTCTCACTGAGAGAGATGAAGACAAAAACAATGGTGACAGAGTATAGAATTTCCAAGGCTGATGGTCACGGTTGACACGTCAATATAACTCTGTATGTTCTTGAAATCTGTTGTTGCGCCACAGCATTTCAGCCGCAGTGCAGACAAGGATGGTGTCCTTCACAAAAGAAATCCTGTCTGCTCGATTTTATCGGCTCCACAAAATGGCGTCTGCAAATTATTCATGACAGGTGAGAACTGTCACCGCGTTTAACACCCTGAATATGAGCCGATGTTTTCTGACTTCCGTGGAAGCAATGAAATCCGCTGATGACAGCTTACTTGACATTTACACACTCCGATTCCCGTCCTTTAATAGCTACGCTCCATATCCCTGGGGTTTGCCAGCCAGGCCGACTGATAACAAACCTGTCAGGAGGGTTCACGAGGGATATGAATCCAGCGCTGGTGGAGAAATGATGTGTTCAGTGGAGGAATATGGAGACTGACATGAGCTGCACACCGGCTTAGTGACAGATGATTTGTTACACTGTGCGCTAAATGGAAGTCGCCACAACGGCTGATTAGGTCTTATCAGGGCCTTTTCGAGCGAGCAGCTTTTTCATTTCACCTCTCTCCAAGGAGCCACCATCAAAAGAGATCACAGAGGTTTCCTCAGCGAGCCTGTCAGCTCAAGGTGAAGCCGAATGGGGGAGGATAACAGGGATGAGGAAATAAACTGCTGTCTCAGATAACATTAATGCTCAAGCTTCACGGCTGACAGTTACCTGATAAAACATTATCTCAGCCAATGAGAGACAGGACAAGACAAACACGTCTCCCCACACACAGTTTTTCTAATACATTTGGCCAGATTACAGCAAACCGCTATTCATCTGTGGGTCGTTTTGGGACTCGAGAGATCCTTTTTCTTTTTTTATAGGAAAGGTCACCCATCTCTACCACCCGTAATACTCAATGTATTATTGGACTGTGGTTCCGTAATGGGATTAGATTGGACAATATTTCAAATGAATTTCAACTGAATACTATTATACATAATATATTCTATATTTATTGTGATATTAGACATTCAGTAAATAAGATGCTAACAAAATAAGAAAAACAAGATTTAGGCCTGTTAGTGTCACAGACACGCTACGCTCTGCACCTGGCCGGTCACAACGCTCCCTCTCTCCAGAATACTGATCATCAACACCTGTCACTAATCACCACTGTCATCAACACTCACATAAACTCATGGCATTGGATCATATGTTAGTTATTGTTTCATAAGCTTATTTTATTTATTCATTAATGATTTTGTCTTTATTTCATGTAATTTAATGTATTGTTTATAGAGTAAATCTTTTTCAGATACTTTATGAATAGACTTTTTAACCCTTTCATGCAATTTCATGATAAATCATTCAAGTGAACAGTTTCATATTTTTTTGCATCTTCAAATGAATTGTTCTGTATCCCTCTGTGTTGTTTTTATTTGTTCTGTTTGGAAGATAACCAAGCCTTTAAATCTCCTTTGTAATAGA
>JAUCMT010000028.1:8460217-8475130 GCA_032357475.1 Enteromius thamalakanensis
TATTATTATTTTGCCATTACACAAAAATCTGAACTATTTTAATAGCTGAAACAGTATATGCTGTTTTGGTAAAAGGACCGGGACTCACAGCGAGCCGAGCGGAGCTAATAGCCTCAGACCTTTCCTAAATACGCCTTCACTTGACCGCGTCACACATACAAGGTTACGCCTTTAAGAGCGAGATCAATTAAATAAATCGCTCTACACATATATATTAGAAGCTGTCCTTTAGTATTCATTTACAAACCTTTGCACCACACATGGATAATAACTGACCGCGAACAGAAAATAGAGCTGACTTGCCGCATTTTTTATAATTAATATCTTGTGTCTTGCTGTTTTTTGAACAATTAAAATTTCGGCTAAGAGTGTGTTGTAACGCAAGTAAAATATTACTGAAACTTGATTAGCAATGCCTTACACTACTGCGTTACACCAAAAAGTAATTTATTACTGTAATATATTACTTTTGTAACCCGATAATCCCAAATAATTAATTAATGACAAAATTTTCATTTCTCACCTTCATGTTGTTCATCCAAACCCGTAAGACCTCCATTCATCTTTGGAACACATATATTAGAACATTGATATTTTTGATGATATTAAAAAGCCATCTGACCCTTTATAGACAGCAATACAACTTAAATTATCCCAGGTCTAGAAACGTAGAAAAATCAGCGGTAAAAGGTTCAAAATGTGACATCAGTGGCTCAACCTCATTTTTTTGCGCAAATTACGGCTGGGCAATTCTTTCTATTTTTTGTTTTATTAATTCAAATTTACATTTTAAGATGTTTTTATTTTCTTAAATTGAGGTATTGCGATTTTGATGGTTCTGTAGCTGGGCATGATCAGTTACCAAGAAAAATATCCACCCAAACAAGTGGTATCTTAACTTCTCAACAGCCCATTTGCAGCAATAGAAAAAAAATGTCTTGCTATCATAGTTCTTCTCATAAGAAAGTAACTTACAGCTAAAGTACATGACTGGGTGTTCCATACCATCTTGGGACAGCACTGTTTCAACTCCCACCTCAGAAATGTCTGTTTGTAAAACAAAGGGTTTATTAAAATCTGGGGCTTGCAGGATAGGTTCGCAACAGAGGGCCAGCTTTAGGTCAGTGAAAGCTTGCTCTGCTTCCTTAGTCCATCTCACCTGGTTTGGGTGGTTCTTGTGGGTCAGTTCAGTTAAGGGGGCTGCTTCTGTGGCAAATCTAGGAAAAAAGTGTCAGTAGTAAACAACAAGCCCAAGGAAGGTTCTTACTTGCTTCTTTGGTTTGGGGCTGGGGCCAGGTGAGTATAAGAGTCTGCCTAGATTGTGGTTTAATTTTTTCTCTTCCGACAGTGTACCCTAGGTAGTTGGCTTCCTCTTGGCCAAGTGAACAGGTTTTTGGGTTTGCTGTTAGGGATGCTACTGCAAGGCTTGTAAGACTGCCTCCAGATGGTAAAGATGTTTTTCCCAACTCCTGCTGTTGTCTAGGTATGCTGCAGCATAAGGCTGGTGGGGTTGGAGGACTCTATCCATGAGCCTTTAAAAGGTTGCGGGAGGGAAAAACCCGGTATTGAAAGGCCCCATCTGGGGTGGAAAAGCTGTCTTTGTTTTGGCTTGAAGGGTTAGAGACACTAACTGGATTGGATTAAAACCAGTACCTTATCTCCTGGACGGAATTCTCGAACCTGTGCCCCTCGGGTTGTATACTCGGGTCTGCTGTTGTTGCATGTGTTCCAGTACAACTGGCCAGACTTTTGTCAATTGATCATGCATCTGTTCTACATACTCAACAATGGTGTGATATCGTGAAGGCTGCTGCTCCCAGCTTGTCTTGGCAAGGTCCAACATCCTTCGTGGTTGAGAAGCTCAAAAGGTGAGAATCCGGTGGAGCTCTGTGGGACTTCTCAAACAGAAACAAGACATATGGTAACAACTGATCCCAATTCTTTCCATCAATGTCTATGACTTTTCTCAACATTTGTTTTTAGGGTTTTGTTAAATCTCTCGACAAGGTTGTCAGTCTGTGGATGAAACATGGAGGTTTTGCGTTGACACAAGACTCTTTCATCACAGTGGACATGAAGCATGAGCCTTGGTCTGTAAGGATCTCATCGGCTATTCCCACCCAGATAAAGAGCTGTAACAGTTCTCTTGCCACAGCCTTTGAGGTGGCTGACTGGAGTGGTATCACCTCTGGAAAGCGGGTTGTGTAATCTAGAATTTTTTTATTTTTTTTTTATGAAATGTGGATATGTCAATCTACTCACCCCCTCTTGTAGTTGGACCTCAATCCTTTGTGCACTCCTCCACATCTGGGTCAGTACCGGATCTTGCAGCCGGGCAGTGCCAAACCGTCCCAACCTTTCCCCCTCGTGGGACTCTGCTGGGGGAAATTCAGAGAACTCTTCGTGGGATTCTATTTCTTTGGCCTTCTGAAGCTGTGGCAGTGGAGTCGGAATGTTCTTGCTCACCTCTGTCCTTTTCTATGCTGGTGCGTCTGTATTAGTATTCTCTTCAGGGGTTAGAGTAGGGTGGTGTTTAAACGAACGGCGCAGCAGGTGGTGAGTAAATGGCACTGGAGTCTTGGTCGGTGGTGCTCATTGTGGGCATGAGCTCTTCTCTGCCTGGGCAATCATGGGTCAAATGTCCCTCTATTCCACATGTGAAACATCAGAACGCAACAGGATTTCGCAGGGGTCTCTCATCTTTCCAAATCCCTTAAGCTCTCAGGATTCTAGCTTGAGTCACTTCAAGGTGTTTCTTAGGAGACTCGCTGTCTGGTTTTGGTTTCCAGGAGGCGGCTTTGTTTTCTTCAGGCTTCAGCAAGCTAGCAAGCTCAGAGACACCTGGTGATTTTCCAGGAGGGCAATCAGCACCTCTATGTTTTGCGGTCCCTGTTGAGCCACATACATTGTAGGCATCTTCCAGCAGGCAGCGTACACAACGGTCGATCACCACCCTTTCAACTGAAGATGACCCATCCCCTTCTTCTAGCCAGCTCCTTACCATCCGAGTCAATGTGGTTACCTGAGCCTGTGCTGGAAGGGTCACCTGGTATCCCCAGCACAACTCGCTGTGCCTTGGCAGGAACGCTAAGCCCATATTGGGCAAGAACCGCTCTCTTGACCACCTCATAATTGGCTGCCCCATTAACATTGAGATTCTTCCTTCTGGATGGCCCTGCCCTTCTTGCTTGCTCTGAAGAGGTTCTCTGTGGTGCTAAAGTGTTACGGCTGCTTTGTGGGGACCATGCCTCTTCCTGGCCTCCACAAAATATATATATAAAAAATACACACCATTTTTTTATATATATAGTAAACCCTCTCTATTTACCAAAAAATAAAATGTTTATGTTTAAGTTGACTAGTTACACATAAAAATAAAAAAAAAAGGAAATCGTTAATCGGCCAAATTTTATGGAAAAAGCCCTAGCGCAAATAAAACAAAAATAACATCATTTACTCATCTTCCGTGACTAACATCTTTTGGCATACTCAACGCACTCCATACGCAAGCTTTAACGTATTTGACGTAATTAACCTTGTTTACGTGCATGCGTGTAATCTGCGGCTGTTTGTGCCTAGAAGAAAAAGAATTTTTTTTTTTTTTTTTTACCACGTTTCTGGACCTGGGATCATTTTAGTTGTGTTGCTGTCTATTAAGGGACAGATGGCTCTCTGATATCATCAAAATATCTTAATTTGTGTTTCGAAGATGAACGAAGGTCTCTTATGTGTTTGGAAAGACATTAAGGTGAGTAATTATAGACAGAATTTAAATTTTTGGGTGAACTAACCCTGTAAAAGGTTCTTCGCAGTGATGCCATAGAAGAACCACTTTTGGTTCCACAAAGAACCATTCAGTCAGAGGTTACTATAAAGGTTCTTTCTTGCCTTTTAATAATCTGAAGAACCTTCGTCTGTCACAGAGAACCTTTACTGAAACAGAAAGATTCTTTAGTTGTTAAAGGTGCTTTAAGGAACCATTTAGACAAAAAGGTACCTGTATGGCATTATGAAGCACCTTCATTTTTAAGACTATAGTGTCTCTAAATAAAAGTGTAAAAATGTGCAGCTTTGTCATTCACGGAGAAGCACCAGAAATATATTTTCTAAAGGGGTTCCTTTAGTCAAAGTCCTCAAAGTCCAAAAGAGATCCACAGAGTCACTTTCACCGTATATGACTTTCTTTTTATGACATCTTTAGTAGTGTCAGGAAGTGTTGGCTCTACCACAGTCTTCCAGCAAATTTCCTCGTTTTTATCTAAAGCTCATAGATATCTTTAAAAATCCCACACACAATGGCTACTGTCGAGCATGTTGGCAATCCAAAGTACCACCTGCCTCCTCTCAGAGTCCCAACCCTGTAATTGTACATAGATTTGACAGACAGCTACATTATGATCATATGAAACAGAGCTAATCATGCTTTCCTGTCTCTTTCATCTGCACCAATGAGCTCCTTCCATTCGGGATTCAATGACTTTTCGCTTCTGCGCCACATACGAGGAAAGGTCTTCTGTGACCCTCGTTTTTCAGGCCTGCTCACATGCAAAGCAGGTTATACAAGAATTTTAAAAGAGCATTCAGCAGGCGACCGCAATCACAGGCCCTCAGAAATAAAAGCCAGTGTGTTCGTTATATTAAGCCTGACTGCCTTTCTATCTTTCTATCCCAGAAATTTGTAGGCAATTAATTAAATTCCCATGTCCGTGTCTGGGAGTCATTAGTCTAATATCGGCTTTCAAGGGAGCACAGAGGCAGCGGTCGCAGTGCCAGGTCACATCACAAGAGACGGCGAACCTCTGCTTCCCGTTTGCCCTCTCCTCTTTTTATTGCCATTCATTTTCCATCAGCAATACGATGCCAGCATTATGCTTGACTGATGTGGGGAGACAGAGCAATTTCCTGAGACACTTAACACCAGGTCACATGGGGTTGAAATACGATAGACAGATACAGCCATTCAGAGGCTGCTACTCGAGATGATGCCAACCCAGATGTTATGTCAATGGCTCAGGGTGAGGAAAACACTTTCTCAGTGCTTCGATTTTCAAGGACGGCAAAATTGCGCCTCGAGTGCGCTTTCAATTTGCCCAAAGGAACGAGGTGAAAGAGAGAACTCGTTGGAGTAGATATTCAAATGCATTCATTCAACTGCCTCACGGAGGAGACTAAATATGGAAATGAACTTTGACTGCCAGATGTTTCCTCTGTGTAATAGAAGTCATTACCATCACATTTAGCACTTCGTTTCCAAAGCGCCTCACATTACATGGTGATATGTATTCCTCCACGAGCTCCGTAACAGTGCATTACGCACAGATAATGATGACTTTGTTATCCTGTGGTCTGTGAGGTCCATTTCCCAGCTCCCCTAACTACAAATGTCAGCCCCGACAGGCAATTACAGGAGTCTGATTACTCCCTTCTCTGCTATCGCGCTCCAATCTCAGAGACCCCTGGCGTGGTGAAGAGCTAAAGGTAATTTTCCCCCGGGTCTCAAACGAGGCCATGAACTTGGCTATTAAAGGCCTAACAGGTTTTGTCCGAGCAGTCTGCTGGATGCCTGAGTGACACCCAGTCGATATTCTCCATCCTCCTGGGTCATCTCAACTGTCAGCGGTCTGAGGGTAGAAAAAGCTGCACTCGACCACTGATGATATGTGGAAATCAGCCATAAAACTGTTGAAGGCATTATTCAAGTTTCATAATAGGTTTACGGAAGTTTGCTGCATTAGCTGAAGCACTCAAAATACATGAAAGAGAGTATGTTGTGTACTTGCTCTGATAGTCTTTGTGATGCTCAGCAATATCATGCACGGACTTGTTTTTGTCCACCTGAGAGGAAATTCTTCAGCGGTTTCAGGATGTAATGAAAGCGCGACAGCTCCACCTGCTGGACACATGTGTATGTATACAGCTTTACCAAACATTAAATTGTTTGGCAATTATGATAAACATAACAGAATATATACAATTCTGATGTACACTTTTTTTTTTTACTACTGTCAAACATTTAAATAGCAAAAAAAACAACCAATAATCGTAATTAGTATGTTCCGGTTGTACAAAGTTACATAATACTGTGCAACACTACCAAAGCTTACCATTATGTACCCTTTTGTATTTAAGCACAGTTTTCACACACGTGTTTATTGAATTTGACCACTAACAATATCTAAAAAAGAATATCGTTTTTAATAAACTTCTAGTCATTTTTACAACAACTTAATAACGTATTGTCATTTACTTTAATTTAAAGATTAAATGGCGTTTATGAAAAGATTTTAATTAAATGAAACCTATAAACTAAAGCTAATTATAAAGATAGCTTTTAAATGGGTAAAAGGCTATTTTGAATTACTCCAAATTACTGACTGGAAATGGCGGACATGTTCCGTTAACAGGGATATTTACCTTGTTTTTTCTTTGTTCTCTTAACAGGTCCCGTTACACATCTCGGGCCTGTTTCAGTAACTTGAACTCTGAGTTGACTTACCAAGGGATTAAAAACTTAAAATGTTTTCGGTTTTAGAACAGCTGATCGGAGTCAGATCAATCAACTCTGAGTACAATGGAGCGCAGATATTACGAGTCACCATGGCAACATCTGAAAAAAAAAAGAGATCAGCATTTTTATTCTCCAGCCGAAGTTGATGTGCTCGTGCAAAGTTAAAAATAAAAGCAACACCACTGGATCGGCGAAACAGAGACAGAGTGGGAAAACATAGCTGCTCAAGTTAATGCGTAAGATTACATTTAAATTACTTATTTTTTATTTTAGCTACTTAAATAATGTAATGTGTGACGTTTATTGACTTTTCACTTGAAAAAGTTTGGAATTGGACGTAATTTTGAAGTTGTTTCAGATGAAATTGCATTAAATTACATAAAATAGGCTATGAAATAAATGAAATTTAAAAACATAATTCAATCAGGTAAGGTTTAAGCATGTCATGGATTTTTTATTTATTTATTTTTTACAAATACATACAGTGCAGTGGCTTCCATTAGCAAAGAAACGTAAAGCTGCACTTAGTATCTGCTTGGATGTAAGAGCACGACCACGATGGGTGATGTTAGTGATGTAAGAACAGATTAGATTATGGATATATGTATAGCAACGGAAAAACGGTAACGCTCAAGACAATAAAATCCACATAAAAAAGTAATTCTTTTCCAATTAATACAGCCTCTTAATCTATGGGATCCTCCAAAAAAGGACAAGCCATTTTTGTGACTTTGTTCTTTGTGTGACTGAAATGTGGGCATTGTATGACTAAGGCTAAGGCGAGAAATACCGATTTGTCTTTAAAAAAAAGGGGAGGAGACTGACAGAAACTGACAGAATTTAGAGAATAAAACCACGCCATATTGAAACGGAAAACCCAGAGTTTCTCTTATTTCAGGGTTAACATACTCTGAGTTTTCACTTAAACTCCTTTCTGAAACGGGCCCCTGGTCTTTTTGCTGGTCACGTGCTGGCAAAGGAACCAGCATCAAAACATACCTAACCAGCATGCTGGTTTTTTCCCCCCAGGAGAGATATACTTTAAAAAAAAAAATGTGTGAAAATTAAATTTCTGTTTTGTCTGTCCCTCTGAGCTGGTGTGGTTTTCACCACAGGATGCCCCAATGAAGGGTTTTCAAAAGTTAGTTTAACATTACATCATAAAGAGCTTCAGGGGCCTGTTTCAGAAAGGAAACTGTCGATGCAGTAGTGTTGCTTTTATTTTTAAATATGTGCTCATATTTGCTATAACTTGGCATGAGCACATCAACTTCAGCTGGAGAATAAATTGTTTTTGTTTTTTTCTCTCCAGATGTTGTCATGGTGACTCGTAATATCTGCACTCCATTGATAATGCCATTTTAGAGTCGAGGTGTACATGTTTAACTCAGCAGGGTATATATATATATATATATTTATATATAGGGTATATATGCATGTGTGTGTATATACAGTAGTCAACTTTCAAAGTGAGTAATTTTCATACAAGTAATTTCCAAGGCAGACTGCAGAACAAAATGAAAATATTTTGACACTACAGATGAAGGCATTTTTATCAGCAGTAGCACATGCAACTGGTACACGACTCTGAGACCGCAAAAAAAAAAAAAAGATACAATAATTCCCCAGGAGCCATAACCATCATGCCAAAAGTACTGACGACAATAAGTAGAATGATGCAGTGCCCAAGATCTTAATGAACATTTACACTGCCTCCGGTTCAGCTCCATCAGGAAGCGAATGCATATGCACAGCCAGTCGCCAGGACACGCCAACAGGCCTGATGAGAATAGCACCATGTCATTTCACAGGGATTTGAGCAGAATAACACAGCAATTCCTCCCTCGAGGGCTTATCATACCTGGAGAGTATGATGAAACCTCCTGCAATATGGTGTCTCTTTTTTTTCCCCCCAGAAACCCAAGAAATTTGTTGAAAATCAAGCAGAATGTGCAATGACGACCACGGCCGGGGGGGAGGATTCAGGTTTTACACACTTTATTCCTAAAACATTGGCTGCACCATCCATAGCGGCACACAATTGTATGTACACATTTATATACACACACAATTCTCTAAATCTGTGATATAAAATATATAATCCGACAATGTACCTCTTGTCCTCTTATTTGAACATTAAATTGCTGTACAGAGGAATTCTGTAGCTACAGCCTATCTTAAAGTCCCCACCACACAAAGGTAAGAACGTGAGCTCCCGTATACTTCATCTGTACACTGTGACAGTAAAAATTGTGGAGAAAATATTTCTCTAAGTATTCCTCTAAAAGCAACCTACAGCAAATTCACTTGTCGGTTCTGTAATTAAGACAATTACATACATGACAAACCATTTTTAATTCATTTAGGAAGGCAATATGCAGCTTCCCGTCTTTATATAATATAAAAGATTAAGAAATTACACATTTAAAAACGTACAATAAATAAGATATATGCAGGCATTTCAACTGGATAAAACCTGACCCAAACTGCACTTTCAGGCCATTATCAGGACTTGAGTTCATTGAGATGGACTAGTTCCTTAGGCTCCAGTTGTTGTGAGATGGACACTTGGCTTGGACTGGGCAGCCTGGCTTTGCCGTAAGTGCGCTGTCTGATTGAAGTGGCTTTGCCCAGCCTGCGGCGGCAGTGCAGTGATGCGGAGTCTCTGCGGGGTCTGTTGTGAGTAATCATGGCAACACTTGTGCAGAACCCCCTCGTTTGTTAGAGCATGTTCATTATGAAGTTGTACATTTGGTTGAGCACAACAAAGTGCACGGGCAGACAAGAGCGCCGGTCCTGAGTCGCTGGGTCACAGGTCAGCCATGACAGAGCGTTGTACTGTTCCAGCACAAATCTGCCAAAACAACAAATGTGTAAGAAATGGTTTAAACTTAAAAACGTGGATAGTTCATCTAAAGCAATAGACAAATAGTCCTAATGGCTGTAAGAGTGTGCTGTACAGAGGAATTCTGTTTGGAATTCCTGTTTGGAATCTGTCTGGAATATTCCAGAATATTTTCTGGAAAGCAATTCATTCATAAATCAAATCCAGTTTGGAATTTGTTTTATCAATCTGCTCTCCTTGTAAAGTGAAATTATGGAAGCTCCAACAAGTATGAAATAACATCAATGGAGGATTACACCATGTGGAATAATTTCATAAATATTTAAGAGACAAGGGAAGTGTGTCTGTAGGGTCCAGCTGATACCTGAGCACATCTGAGGTATGGCTGGAGTCCAGAGGGTGAGAGTGTTTACTGTGGAGCAACTCATCGGACTGCACTGACGAAACATTAAGGTGCAGAGAAGCCTGACAGGAAGACAGAAACATTCATTATATGACACCTCCGCAGCTCTGTTAAACAGATTAGATTGTGAAACATGATTTGGACTATAAAGCTGTAATGTATCTCCTGAGTGAAATGGTTATTACATTAACTAAACAGCTTACCTTCAGGAAGAGAGGACACTGGTTCTTCGCCTGTGGGCAGGATGACCAGAACCAGTCAGGCAGTGGGCCGGCTTTAGCCGTGGACACAAAGTAGCCCAGAGCCATGGGCTGCTGGAGGATGTTTGGAGACTCGTCGTGAGACTCCATCCTGTCTGTGCTCTGGCCCTGAGGACGGGAGAGAGAGACGGCTATTCTAAATAATTCCTCACTTCTCCCAAACTTAGTTCATGATATTTTTCAGAGGGTTAAAAAAAAACATTTTATTTGAAAAATAAAGTGAAGACTATTCGTTTAAACGTTTCTATTCATCATATAATATTCAAACAGTTCACACAAAAATATTAAGCAGCAAAACGGTTATCAGTACTGTTAATCAAAAGATAAATGCAAAAAAGTTTTTTGAGCATG
This sequence comes from Enteromius thamalakanensis, assembly GCA_032357475.1. NCBI lineage: Eukaryota > Metazoa > Chordata > Actinopteri > Cypriniformes > Cyprinidae > Enteromius > Enteromius thamalakanensis. The sequence continues at coordinate 8,470,585 of JAUCMT010000028.1, forward strand.
ATCAAATTTTACCTTGCTGCCGTCTCCTCCGTGGTGGTAATGTGAGCCTGGTGACTGTACTGGGGAGGTGGTGGGAGAGTTGGGTAAGATGTTAATGAGATCAGGATCAACCAGGTCATTCTCTGCAAGCAGGTCCAAGATCCCATCCATGCCGCCCATGCCATCTGTGACATCTGCAAACACAAGAACGTATATTAGCCCACTATAGTTAAACAGTTAAATGGTTGGCTCACGCCAAAATTAAAATCCTGTCATTCTTGACCCTAATGTTGTTTAAAACATGTAAGATGTACATGTATTTGCTCATCTGACCACAACTAATATTTTTAATAAAATCCAAGAGCTTTCTGACCCAAAATATGCTTGTAGCTCCATAAAATTACAGTTGAACCACTGATGTCACATGGACTATTTAGTCAATGCTCTCAGTACCTAATGGGTCTTAAACGTGGTAGAACTCTTGCTGTCTATGCAGGGTCAAATTTAAACAAAAATACCATTATTTGCGTTCTGAAGATGAACGAAGGCCTTAATGGTTTGGAACGACACAAAGGCGAGTAATTAATAACAGAATTTTCTCTTTTGGGTGAAGTGCTTGATGGGGTGGATGTGAAAGTGTCTGACCGTTGTTGGGATTGAAGGCCTGGAGGCCGGCGGAGGTGGGGAACACGAGGATGTGAGTGCAGGAGGTGTCCTGAGGAGTGTTTAACTGTGACTGCATGTTCAGGGTCGTGCTGCGGCCAAACACCGAGCCCGTGGATACAGAGTCTATGGAGAGACAGAAAATGTATGAACTTTCATCAAATATTCAAAAGTTTCTAAAAGATACGATGAACAAATAAAGTGCAGAAGAAGCGCTCTGTGTGAAAGCGCCACATTAATTACCTGGCATGATGACAAAGGAAGCCTGCGGTTCCATGGCGACTAGACAGGTACTAAGGATGCTGGGACTGTCCGCAGCAGAGATGCCGCACATCCTGCACATTTCCTTCAGTCGTCTACTGAGAGACTGCAAGTTTCGCCTACTCAACATAATACTCCAATCTGATTGGAATAAAAACAGCAGTGAGATCAATAGCAAAGGGCACAGGATGCTGAACACTTATAATAATTGCTAAACCTACCTCGCAACTCCCCGTGACCCATCCTTCCGAGTCGGCCAATCACAATGCGCCATGGAAGTGAGGTCATCTGTACGAGACCCAGGCACCATTCCCAAAGCTTCTGAAGGCCCTGTCTTCGTGCAGAGCCCTTTTTCCTTCGAGCTCTGTGTGAAAACACAAAAACGCCCCAGTCACAAACAGAGGCCTGGGCTTGAGCAAACTTAAGCCAATCAAAGACCAACTCTTGAGTGCTCACCGGTTTGGTACGTCAATGCTGATGATGCAGGTTTCCAACAGCTCTCCATACTGGTCTGTGCATGAAGCCAGGAGCCACCGCTGGTCATGTGACAGGCAGTAAGCCACAAACAGCACGTTGTATTTCTGGGAAGCCTCTCCAAACGTCTCACCCAGCTCTGTCTGCTTGTCCTTCACTGGTGCCAGGACAAACGGCGGCGCGTAGAGATGTAAACACTCTGGTCTCTGAGGAGGGCAAGGACCAAGAGGTCAATGCTATGATTTATTACACAGCCCTTTTTTGCTAAATACATAATTTTTAGGCATAAAAACTGGACAACTGATCTCCGTTTCTGGAAAATTACCCACAGCAAGAACCTTCTGAAAGACCTTGTTTTAAATAGGGCAGCTATATACTACTGGACAAAACCTCAAGAAACTCTTACTATAGAATATCTTCTTATTAATGCTCAAAACTGTTTTTGCTGAGAAGTTTAAGGTAAGACATTTTTCAAATAAGAAAGGTAAGAAAGATAAAAATTATATAATAATAATAATAACAATTTATATATTTTAATTCAGCAAGGAGGCATTAAAATTTATTAATGACATTAATAATGTTACAAACGATTTCTATTCCAAATTAATGCTTTTAATTAATCTTGCTATTTATCAGAGAATCCTGAATCAAAATAAAAGTATCAGCACCATGATTAATAGCTAATTTGGTACTCTGTTATCAATTATTTAATACATTTTAATATATAATATATATAATTTTAAGTATTACATTTAAATACTGAATAATTAAACATTCAAATATTCTTAACATTAAAAATACAAAACAAATATTTTAAAGTGTAAGAACATTTATTTAAAATATTTAAAAAATAATGAAATAAAAGGTAACCTTGATGAGAATACAATCTTATTATTGTAAACTTTAGACCGATATTTTCTTGCATAAAGATGCTTTTATCCGGTGACCAATAAAATTACTAACTTAATTATTATTTTTTAATAATATTTAACAAATGTTTAAAAATTAAAAGAATTAGACCTTCTAGGACTCCCTTTGACCCCCTAATTAAAAAAAAAAAAAAAGATGGCAAAATGTAACATTTTTGACCAGTCTGTACTGAAATCTATTTAATTTGATAACTGTTTGTCTAATATATTGCCAATAGGAGTACCTCTTTGCTCTGTAGTGCAGTGTCAATGGCCAGGCCGGGGCCGAAGCCAGTTAGCGTTTTGACGTTAGTGGAGGTTGGCAGACGCCGTCTGCACTGAGTGTAAACTGAGAAAGCCAGAGACTTCAGATGCTGTGCGTATATATGGCGCTCCTCACTCCAGACCGGCTGCAGCAAGTACTGACTAGGTATAATCTGATAGAAGAAAACACAGGATGCTTAGATACAAGCAACATGTTGTGAGTCAGAAAGCATGTGTCATATGGATTCTTACTTGAACATATACAGCATTCCTGATGTGAGGAGGAAGAGACTGAAGCATCTCTAGATAACAGCGAAGTAGACCCATTGTCCACACGCTAGAATTGCCACCTTGGCCCGTCTCCTCATAGCTGAAGGGGTTTACGATGTAGATGACTATAGAGGGAGGATAGGTTACAGCATGGGAGTCTCCGTCAGTCGGCACGCCCACCTTCTCTCTATCCATAGTGCTGTGACACACATAAACCACGGATCAGAGATCACATCTGAGAGAATCAGTAATAAGATTGTTTGGATGTGAAAGGTACCTCTCTGCGGGCTCAGACTGGACCTGAGGTTGACTGCTGGCCGACGTGCCATCCCCCGGAGTACCTGCACTCTGACCAGCACTCGGCTGGCCGGACTGCAAGCCCCCAAAAGGAGGAAGTGAGTTAGGCTTGGAAGATGGCATGGTGCCTATGCCCTGGGAGCAGGAGGAAGAGGTGGTGGATGTGGTGGTGGTGGTGTTAGTGTTGGAGGTGCTGTTAGTGGTTGGGGTGGTGTTCTGAGCGGCTGTTGCGGGGCTGCCAGAGCCGGAAGTCTGCGTAGAGCTGGTTGGGTTTCGTTGGGACAGCAGTAAGCTGTCCAAAGTCTGGGTTGCCAAAATGGATGCTGAAGAGAAAAGAAATAGTATTAGACACTTCCATTTACTTTGTCTGCACACCATCATAACTTGTTTGTGCACATACCCAAGTCGTGACAGCACACTTGTGCGTAGAATTTGAGCTTGTTAAACGCCTCGCTGCTGCTGTTGATGGTTTTTGGGAGCCAGTCAGTGAGAGTCTGATCCATGAGAGCTTTGGATCCAGTATCGCTCACCGTCACAATGCCATCAGCGTGAGACTTGGCGATAGGCCTGTGCTGACCGAGCCGACAGGACTGTCAAACAATAATAAATCATGTCAAGTCAATTTAAACAGCTTTACAGAAAACCATCAAATTCAGGTTTATAAAATCATAATATATAACCTTTAAGTCTTATAGTAACATTCAGTCTATATATGTAGAAAGAGTTGGAAAAACTTGTATATAAAACTTTACGTTAACACTGTAAGCCTTTCGGTACATTCACACGGGTATCAATGCTTGATGGAAGGCGTAGCTGAAGTTTGGCACGTTCATAGCAGCGTCAGCCAATGAAATTAGACAGGAACCACAAAAACTCAGAACTTAATTGGCTGCCGCCTGGCTAGTGTATTTGCATAGAGTGATCTTGATTGACCGACGGATCCACAATGCTTTTCGGAAACGCTTGACGTCACCCATTCAAAGTCAATAGGAAGCGTTGACGCTCTGATTTTCTCTGATTTTGTGTAGCTATTCACATTGTTGTTTTAAATCTGTCTAAATGTCAGTTTTACAGTTTGAACAGATCATGCTTCTGAACTGAACCACATGCGCAAAAACAAAAAAAATCCACCCAATTTTTACACTAAACTAGTCCAAAATTGAGAAAATAAAACCATGTTCTAGTGGGTAAATATTGCGTTAGTGGGGTCAACCCACGAAGCTGAAAACCATCCCATGGCAACAATGGGAAAAAGTAGCCTAAATCCACAGGAAAAATATGGATTTGGCAACACTTGTGCAGCGCACCATCTTACACGAGCCCTCATGTTTTGTTTGTTTAAAGAGTTGTCACTAGGGCTGCACGATTTTAAGAAAAAACCTAATTTCGGTTTTTCTGATAAATATTGCGATTGCGATGCGATTTTCGAT
>JAUCMT010000028.1:8475230-8502209 GCA_032357475.1 Enteromius thamalakanensis
CAGACTCCTGAGGTTAGGTAATCGCGGGAGTTAAAACCTCGATATCGATGCGATAAAGGTTAATCGTGCAGCCCTAGTTGTCACTGTAATTCTAATCTACAGTGATGTAAAAGTCGCATGAATTACAACATGACAGTAAGATCAGGTTCCACGTGGTTTGTGCTGTTGACGTTTACACTATCATGACACAAACAGAACGGAGTTACATGTGAACAAAAAAAAAAAACCTGATTCAGGCCACGTTAGCCTGCAGTGTGAACATAGCCACAGATATCCCACTTCATGTGAAAAACTGCACATAAGTATATATTTTACATTTTTTCAATGCAGTTGAGATCTGCTATATACTGCGTGAATGTGGTACATTGTAAATATGACACAAAAAACACCAAATAAATAGGGAGAAAAAAGGGAGTTCACATTTTAGCGCATTCTAACCTCATATACAGCTGTCAAGTCTCTGAAGAAAGTTCTGGCACCATTAAGCAGGGCTTCGTTTTCAGGACACACCACCATGTATCCGATGTCCCGCTGAGAGCTGTAGGGGTCCAGCAGAAGCTTCTCCCAGTATGGCAGAGCAAAAGGAGACAGCACCACGAAATCATACTCGTTACCCACTAGTAATGTGGGGATGGGGAGGGGCTCTGGTGATTCATCAGTGCCTGAGAGAAAAAGAGTCGTGTAAATACGCCTGTATCATATATAAATGGTGGTGTATGTTGAGTTATGCCTACCGTACGATCCCCTGCCAGCCATCTTGTGGAACTGCTGCCAGGTGAGAGGGCCCTGGACTCCCCAAGAGCGTACAGACCTCTTCTTCTGGATGGTGTCCTGCAGGACAGGCTGCAGCGACAGCAGCATCCTCAGCACGTCCTGGGAGAACAGCATGTTCATATCGAAAGCTGCAAGAACACAGAGAGGAGTGTTTTACAAACAGTGGATTTGACTTTGAATAGATTTACTCATAACCCCATTTAGTATGAGGAAGCAGTTTTGTTGGTCACTTGTAGAATTTGCTTAAGGCTTACATGAAATAAATTCACAATATCTGTTCACAGCATTGGTCTCAAAATCAATTCCTTTAGGGCCACAGCTCTTAACAGTTATGCTCCAACCCTAATCAAACTCAAAATATAATCTGATCCAGCTAATCAGGGGCTTTAGGATCACTATTCGATATGTTTATATGCCAAAAGCAGACTGAAAGAGCACTACTCCGAGTTCAAATGGAGCTAAAGAGCACCATGGTATCTTAGCAGAAATCTGGGATATTCATACACAATTATATTATTAATGGAGACATGTATTAAAGAAGTAATTGAATATAATTAATGCATTCTTTGTGATTAAGATATAGTTTTTGCGAATTTTAACAATGCATTTAGAATGTTTTTTTGTGTAATTACATAGAAATCATACAGATACATTGTGGTATTGAGGTTTTAACTGTGGTTATGATCTAAACGTATGCTACCATACAAGAACAAGGATTAATTTTAATAAAACTTAAAACAGTCAAAATAATTATATTTCAACATAAAAATTAAGGTTTATTAAGTTTTTTTTTTTTTTTTTTTTTACAGATGTTAATACAATTATTTTAAACCTGCACCCTAACTCAAGTTTCTACTTGAACATTACTATATTTATTCTGCTAATGAGAAATAATTAAACTAATAAGTGTTTGTCATGTTCTATTCATAAAGAGTAGTTATTTCTACAACTTTCACATAGGGACCAAATCAGCTTTTAAACTTGAAATAACCAATGATGATGTATTCATTTAAATTCTCTTTAGTCATCTTGTGGACAACTAGTGGGCCGTGGCTCTTTGGTTTTGATCCACTGCTAAATACTGAGCAGAGAATAAAAAAATAAATAAAAGTAAAAGAATTCAACATAATAAATTAACATCACAAGAGGACGTCTCACCGTTGCGTTTGGCCCAGTGGTGTAAAGAGGAGCTCTTGACCAGCGTCTCATCGACTTTTCCTCCAGACATGTTGTCCATGAACTGTCTGCCGTGCTCCAGAGCCAGGTAGCAGTCACTGTAATAGTCTCTCTCCTCCAGACGCATGGGGAGCTTGAGACTGGTGCTGGGATGTTCTGGCCTGATGATTGGGGAGAAGGGGTTAGTGCAGAGATCCTGCAGCAGGAGGATTAGATCATCCGGGACCTGCTCTTTAAGGGCCGCCCCTGTCTGATGGGAGGCTGTGCGTACAGCCTCAAAGTGCTTCTCAGTCTCTCGTCCGGCATCCGAACCCCGTCCCATGATGTCCAGCTCGTCCTCCAGAAAGAGGCCTGACCCGTTGCCATAGCGACGGTTCATGACCGCGCTAAAACCACAGGAGCAGGGGTCCATGCTTGAGTACTGCGAGTCCATGTTGGGATCGCTGATGTAGACGCCCACATCCGCCCCCGTAATGTCCATGTTGCAAACGCAGATGCAACAGCTGTCAAAGTTGCAGTCCTTAAAGAGGTTCATGACCGATTCGGAGAGGATGAGGGTGACGTATAGGCTGTGAGCTTCCGGGATGGAGGGCACGGTGGCTGGCTCTACCGAATTTAAAGGTCTGCAGGTGGAAGGCGTAGAGGCGGGAGAGTAGAGGTCAGAGTTCTCGTATTTCAGTGAGCCCTGGACGCTGGCAGGGCCTCTGGGGGTGCGTGGGGTTCGGGGTGTCCGTGGCGTTGGGGCGGAGATTCGAGGGGTGGCAGGGGAGGGCAAGATGCCTGCGCCGCTATTGCTTGGCGGGGCACTGTTAGACATAAAAGTGTTGTGTGTCTGAGGGGTGCAGCTCTGGTCCTGCTCAACTGCACTTCCTACACTAGGGATGTTACTGTTACAGAAAAAAAGAAAGCGTTACACATAATGGCTAAGACATCAAAATTGCATTTATTTTAAAGATTAATAGCACTTAAGCCGAATGTTTAAAAGAAAGAACATTGTTAAGGTTCAAATTATAAAATAATATATATGATCTAAAATCATGCTTATCACGCAGTTGATATCTTTAGTTACCTCCTAAAATCCTCCTCAAGTCCAGTGAATTTAATTCCCTATTTAGTGTTTATAATGTGATTTACTGCCAAACTCTATTTTTAGATTCAGCATAAAAGTTGCTACATTTGTCATCACTTTCTAGCCAATAGAAACAAAGTAGGTGTAGTAAAGTGGCTTTTTGGATCTGCGCAAGAAAGATTCTTGTGTCCCTAGATATGGTTTAATAAGCTTGTGTTTGTAAGCTGTTTGCAAAGTTGAATTTTCAACATCATTACTCCAGTCTTCAGTGTCACATGATTCTTCAGAAATAATTTTCATTTGGTGCCAAAGAAACATCTTTTGCTCATTAAAATGGAAAATAGCTGTGCTGCTTAAGTTCAAAAGAACAGTATTTATCTTTTGTAAAATTATAAGCAACTTTACTGTCACTTTAAACGAACGCATTTAGTTTCATAATGCTTCTTTTCTAAGAAACTAATCTGAGGCTTCTGGGTATGTTTGTTTAAATTGTATAAGTGCGTAACATCATCCCCTACTGTGCCATTTTTTAAACACTAAAATTCTAAAACTACAACCAGTGAATCAGCATCACTTTCCTTCTCTGACAGTTTAAGTGAAAGTACACCTGTGGTTAGTCTGCTCCGAATTGAGTCACCTGTGGGAAATGACTTCATTAATCTACTAAAACAACATTGGAAACAGTTAGTAAGTTCCTGCAAAATAGCTTAGTTTTAGATGCAGGGGTACATCCTAAATTCTAAATCAATGCTCTGGACACATTTTTCAATTAAGTCATTTATACTGAATGTCTATTTTGGGATGGCAGCTGCTTGGACCACAAACAGCAGAGAGGAGTGTGTTCTGTGCTTGTTAAAAACCTGACCCACTTACTTCAACCACCACCTGCTAAATATGGACGATTCCCCACCCCTCCTAAATAAGGTAAATCAATCTGTTTAAAAGCCTTTTAGGGTTCTATACATGCCAACAAGCTGATGGAAGACTGAATTTCTCAATGTCACATTAGAGGTTTGTTTGTTGCAACAGAACAATAAACACTGTGAAACACAACAATCTGATAAGGGGAAGAAAAATCCCGTTTTCTTGGCTGTTGTACCTGTCCTTGTTAAGGAAGGTCATGGCTGCCATTGGTTGGAGCATCTCCAGTTTGCCGACTGTCCAGCTAGGACGGTACACACACTCTTCTGGAAGCTTGATGGGAAGCAGACACTGGCTGGGCAGCGTCTTCAGAGGGGCGTAAAGCGAGCAGCCGATGAGCGCTTGGCAGGACTCTGGCTTAAAAACGTAGGAGAAGTCCTGAAGACATGATAAAGAAACAGAGTGTTGTCTCACCAAATACCTCTTTATGAAAATTACCTTGGGAAATCACAGCAGTAATTAAGTCCTACCTTAATCTCTGAGGGTTTGGGGCTGCAGAAACCCTCCTCCACCTCCATCTTGAAGTTCCCGCTGATGGCCCCATCCAGGAGAGAGAGGCCAGCTGCTGATTCTGTATTGCCCATGTTTATAGGAGAGTAGCCCATGATGATGTGCTGCTCTAGTGACGGAGGGGTTGGGAACATCTGGTGCAGGTCTGCTGAGCCTAGATCAATAAACACACAATGAAGGAACAGAATTTTGGCACTATAAATAGAAAATAGGTAACAGATGCTTGCCATTAACGTCTCAGTCAGTGATGACTTGTGCAGCACTGAAACAGTTTTTGTTTGAGAAAACATGCAGCTCTTGGATTCTGTAGCTGTAAGTAGGAGCAATGCCTTTTCAAGAATTGTCTAGATTTTACAATTTGGTCTAACAACCAATAAATAGCTTATATTATAATTTTATAAATATATGTATAGACCTCCAATATCCAATATGTGCCTATAAGGCATTTCTAATTTTAACAGCATTAGACTTTCTCTACAGATAATGAGAACTCATTTTAACAATAATGATGCACATTCAGCAGGGGTCATGAATTGAGGCACATACAAGGCAGGGGGTCTGGCGCTGCAGGTTTTGGTTCTTTCCCACCAAATTTTTCCTCCGCTCCACCAGCAGCTCTCCTGGATCCAGGCTGTTTGGAGTAAGACAAAGAAATGCTCACTTTAATTGCTCTAATGTTCCCCTAGTTCAACAAATAAAGAACTTTATGACCACCTAAATGTTTTTCTAATGAGGCAGGAGATCATTAGAAAAATTCGGCTTCAATTTGAATACCACCGTATCCAACAAATTCATTACTCCTGGAGCTTCAGAAAGTCTGATTCATACCAAAACGTCATAGAAAAAAAGTGAATTATGATGTTACGCCTCAGCATTCTGACTTTCCACATCACAGGTAGCTGGCGAGTTCATACGAGTACTTACCGTCAGGTCATCCTCGTCAGAGTTAAAAAGGTTGTCCAGGTCATTAATGGACACGACCAGATCTGTCTCATGAATCAAGCTGGTGGTTGGAAGTGGTTTACTGCCACCTGACCCCTGGGCATCTGTGTCAATAGGTACAAGCAATGAATCATTATCATCTATTTTTTTTTTACAATTAATCTTTTTTTTAATCAATTTAAGTGCACGGAAATATTACTCACCATCAGAAGATGACACACTGCCATCATCCCTCTAAAAGAAAATAAAAACAAATAAGACTTCTCACTTTGAGAAACACAACCACACAATATTTTTTAAGAAAATCACTGCCAGACCTTATTTTTCTTCCCGGTCTCCCTCTCGGCACCAGGCTTCTTGTCTTTTTCAGAGAAAGTAAACTCCTCATCTCCTTCCACAAAAGCATAAGGATCAGATTCCCGCTCCTGGTCTCCATCGCACACAGCTACAGAGAGATGCTGGTTTTTCTTTTGCTCATACATCTTCACCAGGTCTTCCGACACTTTCAGAGGCCTTATGGAGGAGGACATAAACCTGCAAAAATCACCCACATTATGTTACTTCTCTAGTTAGAACAGAATCAATAATAACAGATTAGTTAAACCAATACCACGTTTATATTTAGTATTTGTATTTACCATGATAACGTAATAGTTTATTACCCAGGCCAAAATGTGACACTTTTTAATATTAGGAGTAGTACTAAAAGCTTAAGACAAACTCATAACTGTAGTTTTTGTTTTGTTGGTTTTAAAGAAATGTGTACTTTAATATATACCAAAGTGACACATAATGTTTACATTTATTTGTAATATAAATAATATTTTAAAATCTAAAACATGCTTATATTATCATCATTATAAAATTAAACATATTAATAAATATATTTATTTACATAATATTATACAGCCATAGTCAATATATGAACACTCCACTTTTTTTCCCTTTTTTTTTTTTTAATTGGCAAATTTTCCAAATCCCCTAGAGTAAAAGTTTCAAAGTTGTACTGTTTTTCGAATCCAGTCAGCCGATCTCCAGTTCTGACGGCAGCTCTTTTAGCTGTAGCTTAGCACAGATCATTAAATCATTAGCATCTCGCTGACAAATGGCGAGTTTTGATAATTTTCCTATTTAAACCTTGACTCTTCTGTAGTTACATCATCTAGGAACTTTGCTGCGGTACCATGATTGCAGCAGGCGCAATGATATTACGCAGCACCTGAAAATAGTGCCGAGCATTTTTAGTTGCTGCGTAAAATCATTTTTCCTGCTGCACTAATAGTAAACATGATTATTACGCCAGAATGAGAGTATAGTTCCTAGCCATATCGGCCTAAAAAAACTAAACTTTAGCGAGATGCTAACGTCCTAATCAGATTCAATCATCTATGCTAAGCTGAATGGATTCAAAAATGGTACAACTCAAACGTTTAACTCTAGGGGAGTTAAAAGTGGAGTTTTCCTTTCAGTGTGTAGCCAAAACTTGAAGGTGAACTCTCCTGACACTGACATAATCAGGTCATTGTTTCAGCAGCTGTTGACTATTTATCTGTTCATTAGGGTCACACAGAGCGCACCTTAGTATTGGGCCAGAAGGAGGGTCTAATTCAACTTATCTGGCATTGCAATAAGCTAACATTATCTTCCTTTTCCATGTTTTGAACAGTAATTCAATATATTTTCAATTTTTTTGCCTGCCTTTTTTGGATTCATTTTCCATGCCATAACCGTTGATATTCGGTTTTACTAAGCTAGATAACTCAAGGTAGTTCTCAAGGTAGAAAACATGCTAAATTAACACTACACAACTGTGCACAAGGCTGAAGAACTCACTCAGTAACTGACACAACACCATCCTGGCTTCCGGCCCTGTTACCATCCTCAAAGAGCATGACCACAGGAAGCTGAGGTGTGTGGAAATCCGCATTCTTCCCACCAGGCACTTTAAAGTACCTCCAGGGGTTATGTGTCGTGTCCTCGTTAGGGTTTATGGCGGAGCCCATGTATACGGTGGCTTCGAGTGACTCTGGGTACGGAGGTGGGCAGGGTAAAGTCAATGGGTCTAGTGAAGAATCATCTGGGGGTTTCTGGGGCACCAGGCAGGGCTCAGTGGATGGAGGGTAGAAGTGTTGGTGCAAGGGCGAGGAGGAAGTCTTCAGGCCATCGGCCGTCTCCTCTCCGCGCTCACAAGGGTGCGGGCTGAGCGGCGGGGGCTGAGGAGAACCGGCCATCTCGTCAGTTGAGCAGTGCATCATTGGGGTCTTGCTGGAGGTGACGTCTGCATGATGGAGGCTGGGATAGCGGCTGTCCTCGTGGCCCTGAAGACACAGTCTGTGAACGGCATCGCCCTGCTCCAAGTTGGGCTGTTCCTCACACAGAGAGCTGCGGTGGTGGAAGGGCGTCTGGGGCCTTTTCTGCTGCTTGTCTCCTTTCTCCAGCTTCTCCGCCATCTTGTGTTTGGTAGAGGGCTGAGGAGGCTGGCCAGCAGATGGAGGATGCCCTGGGGTGCTACATGCCCGCTGTTTCTGGTTCTTAAGCCTGGAACGAAAAGAAAAAGCTCAATGTCATCAACAGGCTACATCCATCCATTAATCTCTGTTAATTACAGGTCATTTGTTGCAGCTTAAGAATACCTTGAGCAATTGCACTGTGACCTCTGAGACGACTCTACGAAGTCCCAAGCAGAAGCTTTGTCCGTTTCTTCCTCGCAAACTCCATTAGAAATGGTTGAATACTTTCTCCTGCAAAAATAAACCATAGCAAATGCCTGAAGTTGCTTTATTTTTACTCAATAAATTTCCCTATTGCCAGGTAATTTGATCCGATCAGTCAAGCTGTAGTTTTTAGATTCATACTTGTTCTGGGCTCGGTTAATATTGCACTCCTGCCAGACTCGCTCGACCATTTGGCTGGCTAGCCGGCGGGGGATCTTGCCTCCATGATGACTGCTGCTGTCCACACTGAAGGCGCCTGACATAGCTGAGAGTTTCACCCATTTATGGGCAGGCTGAGAAACTGCAATAGAGGGGGAAAAGGTATTACAACTAAATGTTTTGACAGCACCAGAGAATCCAAGTGCTTTGATTGCCTGCTACTACTACACGTAATTCAGAGCTGAACATCAAACATTTATAAAAAAAAAAAAACATTAAAATACTATTTAAATACCGTAAAACACAATAACACAATGTACTTAAAAAATAAACAAAAAAATTACATTTAATGTATAATTACATCACATAAATCCTGTTAGATTACCACAAACAATTATATAAAAGTTATAGATAATAAGAAATATTTATTATTTTTAATTGAACAATAAATTTGATAACAATATTAAATAAGTATAATAAAAATGCTGGATGGTTTATAATAGTGCTGTGAAACAATTAATCACATACAAAAGAAGTTTTGGTTTGCATAATATATGCGTGTTCTATGTGTATTTATGTATATATAAACGCACACACACAACATATATTCTGATTATGTTGTATTTACATGTTTACATTTATATTAATATAATATAATATTAGATTATAAATAAATACATCTAATATAAACAAAAAAAATTCCCCAAAAAATATTCATATTTGAGTGTGTATTTATATAGAAATAAATATAGTGTATATATATTATATAAACAAAAACTTTATTTTGGATGCAATTAACAATTTTACAGCACCAGTTTATAATATCTATTTTTTTCTTTGTTCTTCCTGGTTCTTAAACGCAACTATACGCTGTAGTAAAAAAAATATATATATATAAAATCACATAACATACTCTCATTCATTAACTCAAATGGAGGGAAATCAAGCTAACTATGTAAAACTTTTTCAATTTTTTTTTTTCATTCGAGATTTCAAATTTGAGAATACAGTGGTGGCACCTGCTTGAGCCTCCTCAGGTGAAGTGGGAGGAGTCAGAGTAACTGAAGAGATGCCAGTATCTCCATGGACCATGTGACTGTGCTGACCTCCTGAGTAAGAGCCCGAGGAGGTAGAAGAGCTCACAGTAGCCACGACCGGGATGTCATACTGGGCCACCAGCACCAGGCTGGCTGGGTATACCATCCTCACACCAGCTGCGGGCACATGAATGATTACTTGCACTCATATAACATTAATCGAGCTGATTTTGAACTCTTAATATGTTCAGCTGACTCACCAACAACAACCTCAACAGCAGCCAAAGAATCGTCCTCCCAGTCGAGGTCATCCATCTTATCTTCCGTGATGTCCTTGGTGTTGGGGCCTATGGGATAGAACTGCTTCCATTCTTCTATCAACTTCTGAGTCGGTGGATCTGACAGCTTGAACGACTGGCCTGTCAGAGTCCCACTCAAACCGTATGGAGAGAGAATCACTGGGGGAAAACAGGCAGTATGTGAGATACTGTCTCTATGTAATTGCAAGTATGATACTTCCTGGTAAAGTCTCTGTTCGCTTTGTGGTAACCTGAGAACATGAGAACGAGAACTGCTTAGGGCCACAAAGAAAGTCATAAAACGAAAGTCAAGAGCTCTGTAAACAATTCAGTTCATACTAGATCCGAAACAGGACAATATATAACGATCAAAGGTATTTCCTTTTACAGTGTCACGCAACATGTTACTAAATGTTAACATATGACTAGTTTTAGCCATTATTGTGTGTGTTTTCATCATTTTTAGTGTTTTATTTTCTTGTCTCATATATTTGTATGGCTATATATTTCTTTTTTTAGTTTACACTAGTTCATTTATTCTCCCGTAACAAATTAGCTAATTTTTAGTTTCAGTTATCTGCAATAACCCTGATATACTTAATATAAAAGTATATTTTTTGTCAAATGCATACATTTTTGATTAATTCAATTCCATATTTAGCATTTATATTCTCCTTCCTGCCACTTTTGATCAATGTAAGGCATCCTTGCAAAACAAAAAAAGTTTTTATTTCTTAAAAGGGTAGCTATAATAGATTTGCATGCAGTTTCTTTCAAGCAAAATGAAACTGACTGGAGCACAAACGGTTGCATTATCTCCACTCCTCCTCCCACAACTTCCGAAGCTTTACACACCTACAATTACACATTATTCAAAACTCTGGTGAGATCTGACCTGTGCTGATACAGGGAGTTTCACGACACTTTAACAAACCAAACACAAGGCAAATGAAAACCTGCCATGTCTCAACATGTGTACGAGCATATTTACAATGCGAGAGAGTTTATGTAAGTTTATAATAGGTTAATAAAGCATATTGTTAGATCACGTTGCAATCATAGTAAAACAGCACTAGCTACATCATCGGTCAATTTCCATGTAGATAAGCATTACTTTAGAGGATGTTTGGCTCCATTATTCAAGACAATAAAAAAAATGAAGGGATAATAAGAATGAGTGCACTTGGCATTCAACATTATTGCTTTTGAAAATACATACAACAGGAGTCTAACATTAGCGTTAGAGCCCTTGGGGAGATGGTTAATGAACTAACACAAGCCCTGTGAACGAGCTCTGCCAAAGTCAATCTTCAGCCATTACAGTGAGAACAACTGGAAGAAAAAAACTAATGAAATCAATCAATCTGTCACTGCTAGCCACTTACAATGGAGCACAACCAAGCTTCAGATAAAGAGGTTTGTCGTCGCCTTTTGAAACAAGGACTATTAATTCAAGTTAAGTCCTACTAAAAACGTGAAATGACAGTAAGCTATCAACACATAAGAGCTTGATTCGGATTTATCCTGGAATCACAGATTTTCCAAAGGTGGATTAAGGTTGGTGCATCTTGTTCAGGGTAAAACATACTGTTCCAAGCGGTAATGCAAGTCACAAGCTTGTGAACTCAGCACCCTGGAGGGAACGGTGGTGATGTAACAAAGCTGAAAGCCAGAGAAGTACTGAATCTGGAAAACACCTCATCAGGGCCACAGTGGGGCTACACTGAGATAATGACTACCACAAGAGAAGCAGCGTCTCGGAGGTGTTAACATAATGTAGGCCTGTGCCCTTGAGCTGAGGAGAAAACATGTGTTTGCCACCAGTCTGACTGCTGAGGCAACGACAAACCACAAAAAAAGACAACAGAACAAAGCGGAAGGCCTGTCATCTTTTCATTTTCAACACTAAAGCGTAAAATTGACTTTCAAGTATACTGTCATTATGTGCTTCAAGGTGAACCGTTTTTGTATAGCAGTACAACTGTGGCTTAATGTGAGTCAATAAAAAAAACACTTTAACAGCTTTATAATGGGCCCACTTTATGAAGTCATGGCCAAAATTGTTGGCACCCCTGAAATTTTCAATAAAATCAAGTTTTTCTCACAGAAAAGTATTGCATTAGCACATGTTTATTTCCTTTGTGTGTCAACAATTTTGGCCATGACTGTATTAGGTGCCTTAATAGTTATGTACTTTAATAACTTATTGTGTACATACATGTTTTTGCATTTTACTTTATATTTTTTAAAATATCTGCATGTAATTACATCTGTAATTAATTTCTGTAATTACATTTATAACTACACCTTAACCCATACCACCAAACCTGTTCCTAACCTTACTCATATCCCACCTTCATAGCAGCTAGAGCTGCAAGATTCTGGATAAAATGAGAATCACAATTTTTTTCTTAGAATAAAGATCATGATTCTGGATAACTTTTTTTATTTTAAAGATTTACCCCTGAAAAATTGTTTTTTAAACAGCAGTAAAATAGCAGTTAAATAAGACAAGAAATGAAATGTGAAATGATGCAATTATGTAAAGAAAAAAAAAAACATTAAACATTGACAAAAATGTACACGCACATGTATATATAGTTTATTTTATATTTTTTTATGTGACTATTGTATTGTTTGTTTAGTAATTATAGATGTGATGCGAGACATATATGAAAACACGGCTAGTGCATTAGAATAGCGAGTCCTTTCTATTTTTCCATTTCTACCTCCAAGCGGATTATTTTTACAGACTGATAAAGAAAATATTAATGTAATATAGCCTATTCAATCTACCCTACTGCATTACAAATTGTGGTTCAGGCTTTCCCTGTACAGCTTTGACCAACTATTACTTTATTACTTTATTTTGGCTGAGCTTTCAAATGTTATGGGGAAGGTTGCAGCTGATTAGTAGGCTCTTGTCACATGACCTGCGGACCGTGTGCCTGCAAATATGCGCTTCGCTTCCATTGTTAACGTGGAAAATGTGCATCTATGTTTGAAATAATGAGCGCGCAAAAGACACCACATGTGAACGGTCTCTAAAAGCACAGCCGGCAAGCGCTGCTCTCCGCTCTCAGCCGCGATTAAGTATACTTCCAAATCTGCGCGGACGCGGATGTGCGCGAGACGGAACGTAACCGGCATAACAAGCACACCTGGCCTCCG
Source organism: Enteromius thamalakanensis (assembly GCA_032357475.1). NCBI lineage: Eukaryota > Metazoa > Chordata > Actinopteri > Cypriniformes > Cyprinidae > Enteromius > Enteromius thamalakanensis. Next base: position 8,488,003 of record JAUCMT010000028.1, read on the forward strand.
CCTGCGCAAAACCGCATGTGACGTCAGGCGTCATCACGGCCGCTGTGAGTGAGTGCGTATTATCTCGAGATTACCAGAGTTATGCTCGTCTCCTGTCCTTGAAAATATAATTGGCTGAATCATATAAATGCTGGATTAAGATCGTGTGGGGGGTCGAATCGAGATCGCGATCTTTTAACGATTAATTCTGCAGCTGTACTATATATGTTTGACTATGGGACTTTGAAATATCAGAATTTAAGCCTTGCCTTTATCTCTCAGGACTGTTGAATCTTTTCTTGAAGTTTTGGTTTGGGGTCCTTCACACGCGGCATCAGCACATTCCACCGCATCAATAACATGAGACTGCCCACGGATGTGCCTGACTTTAAATCGGCGCTACTAAACAAGGATATCGGCCGATGCCGATATATTAAAAAATGACAAATATCGGCGCGATATATCGGCCGACCGATATATCGGTCGATCTCTAGCACATGCAGCACTCTGAGCAAGAACAAGTCATGATGGAAGTGAACTCAGGGGGGTTACACTTGCAGCACCTGTAGTAATCTACATCTAACTTACAGCAATAAACAACATCAGCACCATTAACATTGTCATATCTAACACCATGCAAAATGTTCTTGATTCAAATTAACCATCTTAAGAAAAAAAAACCATAAAAAGTATTAAAGGGGTCATACGGTTGTACGTGCACTTTTTCAAGCTGTTTGGACTGAAATGTGTGTTGGCAGTGTGTGTACACAGCCACCCTACAATAATTTATTAAATTAAAAGAAGAATAAGTTGCCTCTTCTGAAATCAAGCCAGTCTCAAATGCATGTCGTGTGAGGCCACTCCCACAATAGTTGATTGACAGCAGCGTGTCCACTCAGACTGAACTGGTGTCTTACCTCAGACCCGCCCTGAGTGAGTCATCATCAGGCTGAGACAGAGACAAGATTAAGGTGTTTTGCTGTTGAATTTATTAATGAACATAGCAGTAGTCATTTACATTTGAGTGACTGAAGACGCAGAGGATTAACGTTATGTTTGGTTCTGAAGGGAAATGCCCCCTTGATCAACCGAAATGTGTTTATGTTCTCACAAATCATTCATGATCCAGCCTCACCTACAGAAGCAGCCAGTATAATGTCTTTTAATGAATCTTTGCAAATCGCCTTTCCTAATAATGTGCTATTAGCAAGTTTCACTATGAATACAGCTAAAAAAAGATCCTCTGAGAGCGCCTCGGAAAAACACACCAAGGAAAAGTCACCTTGGGAAAAAAGTGTACAAAATGACTAAATGTAAATTTAAACTACATTTAATGTATTTATTACAATAAATAGGAAGTTGGTTAGTTTTGTATTAATGTCTTTCATTTATGCATTTTTCTAGTTTAATTTATTTCTAATTTATATAGATTTAAATAGAAAGTTATACATAGAAGTTGTATTTATATTATAATATCTATTTTTACTTCTGTTTACTATTTTTAATTGTTTAATTTAATGTTGCTTGTTTTTTTTTGCAATTTGAAAATGACAGAAAATAATTTAAATATAATTTAAATCTCCATGTACTTCTCTAGTTTATTTATTTAACTTTTATGTACTTTTTGTAAATTTTTTGCAATTTTAAAAATGAACAAACATCATTTAAATCTCATCATATAAATTTATCAGTTGCAAATTATACACATACTCACCCAAAAACAGCAAAAACAAAATCTTATCTTCACATAAAAGCTTTTTACTTTATACAGGCTCTCCGCCTTGCCCTATTTATTTTGCCTGACACTGAAAGGCAGTTTGCTTTAACACAAAGACATAGACTAGCTTCGAGCTAATGGAGATGAATTAAACAAAATTCAGGTCTAGGCCATTTCATTTCCTCTGTCATCATGCTTTTAGGTTAATTCACAAGCAACATTACATATCTAAGGTCTTTATTTTGAACATATTCATCATCAATAATTGAAAAAACCTTACAAAGCTTGTTTTTGATGAATCTGAGCTTGGAAGCTATTTGCCAGATTTATGTCGAACGTCTTCTATCATTTGATGATGAAATGCAGGGTAATTTGTCTGTAGTTTATAGCTTACAAGAGGAAACATCACGCTTAGGTGCCCTATAAATCTCCAAAATCTACCAACAAGACGTTTCCACAAGACAAACTGCAGGCTAGCGACAACTGGCAAGGGATATGAGTTTTGCAACGCTGCTGTGAAATATAATTTTGCCACAATGTGTCATGAGTCACTTCTTTCCTTATTTTTATAACTGTGTTTCACACCAAGAGATTCTGCCGCCGTCAAGCTGATGTTCTCCGTAGCCCTTGGCTTCTTACAAAATGAAACACAAAAATGAAACTTTATTGAACTGCACCTTGGAGATACCCAGGGCGTAGCGGTCTCTTTACTGATATCTCAAGTGCTTCACCTTGTAGAAGGAATATTGGAGCGAGTAAGATTTAAAAAGAAAGAAAAACACCAAGAAAAAACAAAGCAGCCTTGAAGCGATTTCAGATTGCTCCTCATAACCTTCCAGTACATTCCTGCAGAATCCAATTTAGTGCAAGATATGGAATAAAACTGTCACAGAATGGGAAATGTTATCACCTACTGATGTTAAGCCATACTGTGTGGGTTAAATTGAATATTTCTGTGAAGCTTTGAGATTTTTTTGGGGTGAAATTCACTTGTTCTTGCCAATTATTTTATTTCCAGTTTCATAGTAATGTCATTCGCTGCAACTCTGATATATTCAGTGGGCTTATTTCAATTTCACATTAGGTGATTCAATTTTAGTGTGACGACAGATTGAAAGTGTGCTTATCAACAATGTGAATAAATCACTGAGCTTGGATTGCGGTGCCGTATATGCCCTTCACTGTGATATCCATCATTATTTTAATGATCTGCAGCATCTGAAACCGTCGAATGGTGCGGTGTCAGCCAATTCGCACCAGCATGTGTTGGCGTTGAGTTCAGGGCTTTCTGATTGCACAATGTCCCCGTCAAAGGCTCCGCAGGAACTTCAGGTGTAAGGCTGACCTGTCATTCCCTGCAAGGCTTTGTGTCTTTTTATATGCTGATCATTAGCTGAAGTGAGATGTTTGAGTGTTGTTTTTGCACTGGAGCAGAAATATGTAATAACACTATATCATTGGCACCAGGGGTTCATAACCCAAAAATGTAGCACAGGACTGTTCAGACAACAGGGAGAAGACAACGACGAATGCAAATAATAACTATACAATCATCCATACTTATGCTGGTGTTCCCGGTAGAAAAATGAAGGGCCTTTTCAGAATTGCTTGCAAATTTCTTGTTATGCTAGATTGTCACCAAATCTTTGGTTTCAGTCACACAGCAGCAGAACACAGTTGTCAGTCCTGTATTTGGGATTGACATCCAGATCTTGTTTAAACAGCAGCTTACAGTAGTGATTAGAATTCTGTCTGTATGAACGTGCAACGGGAGGCAAGCCCGTACTCCTTAACAGTAACCATAGCGACAGTGACCGGAGTTATTATCAAAGATGGCGACATCGACAAAACTCTAAAGAGTCTTATCACTTTTCCAATTTAGGTGCGAATTCTTTCTTCAAATCTTCATTAACCGACAGCAGCTTTTAAATTTGGGTGGAGAGCGGAGCATTTGAATCGCGCAGAACACAAAAAAATATATACTTTTTTTTAAAATTATATACATTTTTTATACAATATGAACATTCTGAACGTCTTTTTGCAACTGATTGTTTGAAGAAGTTACTGATTTGAACTAATGCACCTTGGTCTTTGAGTGAAAACACATTATTTGTGGATAATTTTTGCAATATTCATCCATCCATCAAAAAAAAAAATTATATAATAAATCATTCCCAAAAGGAAACAAAACTTGTGCTAACTGAAAGGGTTGCTAAAAGAATAACTCCAACATTTGGTAATATAGCATGATGTAAAAGCAATTATTTGTAGGCCGGTCATTCTTGACCAGGAACACCATACATCTGACAAATTTGGAGGGGGGGAAAAGTACAGTCCAAAAGTTTTAAAGTTTTAGTCCAATTCTATAACATTAAGTAGCATTTTGAGGGGGAAAAAAACCTCTGGGTCAAAAGGACCAGAATGCAACATGAGGGTTAGTTCACCAAAAACAAAAATTCTGTTATTAATTACGCACCCTCTTCTCATTCCAAACCTGTAAGACACAAATTAAGATATTTGCAATAAAAGCTTTCTGATCCTGCATAGACAGCAATAGAACTGACACATTCGAGGTCATAAAGCCACAAGAATACTTTTTATGACTTTATTCAACAACGACTTTCAACAATGAAATAACGACTTTAGTCAACGATTTCTTATCTACCGTTTCAGTCTTCAATGCCCGTTCACAAGAATACTAAAAACGGATTCTCGTAGCTTCATAAAATTACAGTTGTACACACCAGTAAATTAAATACAAGTAGAAAACTACAATATTTTAAAGCAAATTAATCAGACGTTGGTACAAACTAGCAACATTATGCTAGCACAGGCTGTAAGACATAATTATTCTCTAAAACCATGAAAAAAACAACTACTAATACTACTACAAAAAAACTAAAAAAACGACCAAGACTACATCAAATATTGCTTTACTTGCAACAACAGGCTGTGCTGCAAATTACTGGCTAGAGAAAGAATGAAACGATTAATATTCAAGAGACGTTTGGAAACCGAACTTGTCCATTTTGCTATTTTCACTGGATTTAATTGCTCCCGGTGTGTTACTTATCAAATCACAAGATCACAGGTAACATAATCAATGCGTGAGTTGCTCTATTATTTCTGAAAGGCTGAATATCTGATATTTTACCGTTTAGGCAACAGAAGGAGAAACGGCTGTAAGATTAAGCCATCATTCAAAAGACGTTTGATTGACACATTATAAACTCAAAGACAATTCAATTGATTGATTGTGTAAAATTACACAAATAATTTTAATATCAGTTTTATTTTTTAGTGCCAAACTATGACACAACAAACTCCACTAACTTGTGCGTTTCCAAATCTCGCTCACACACACACAATGTATTTTATATATGTTCCAGAAGAGTTTTTCTGTTTTATATACAGTAGGCAGTAAACCAGCTTGACCCCTGTACATGAAATATGCATTATATTTTTTCTTCCCTGGAAAAACTAGCATATATTTTGTAACATCCTAAGGATAGCATGAAAATGTATGAGCTAAAAACACAGAATGTACCAATTTACTCTAGAGCATCTGAGAACTAGGATGATCTAGATAATGATCATCTCCCAGGGTGTTTTTCACACCCAGCTGACTGAATCTTCACCGATCCTCAGCTGAAGGAGAAGAGGTGTGGAACGAGGGATCCATTAGAGGGAAAGGAAACAGCAGTCAAGGCCCCCATGCTCTGATGATTTATGTGTTCAATATGAGGGCAAGGTGCATTTTTCTCCATTTTAGCGCTTTAGCCCTGACTCTCGGAGCAAGGGGGTGCAGGAGGCCGTAAAAGTGTTTGGTTTGGACTCAGAATCGCAAGATGTTACTCACACACAACCTTTGCCACAAGTTCAAACCCCGTTGCTGCCAAAACAGGATGTGAGAAATGTCAAGCATGAACTAAAATAATTGATATAAGCTGAATGAGTAAATAAATAGAAATAACTTACTGCAAAACTGATGAACACAATTTTTTTTAATAAAATAGAATTAATTAATTAATCAATAAATTTAATGCATTAAGACATGAAATAAAAACAAATTGATAAAATAATCTGATCAAATACATGAATGAATAAAACAAATGTACTAATATTTAAAAATATATATATTTTTTAAATAAATAAATTGGATATATAATTTATCTGAGGTAGAAATGTATTCAAATACAAAAATATAAAATGAATGAATAAATAACTGAATAAAACTGATACATAAAATATGAAGTTTAAAGCTTTAAAAATGTAATAAGAAAAATATTAATTAATACAAGTTTTGAATAAAAAAAGAAATTGAATTACGAAAGTAGAATGAATAAATATATTAATAAAATATAATTAATATTTACAAAAATAAAACAAATAGAACACACCATATTAATATATAAAATTAATATGAATATAATACAAATTTAAAAAAAAATTATAAATATATGTGTTTACAAAAAAAAATAATTAAATTTAATAATGAATGAATTAATTATATATATATATATATATACACAAAACAAAAACAAAGAAACCCTGAACGTAATCATTTTAATTGTCAATACCTGCATTCAGAATACAAGAGAGCACATATTTAGAAGCCTCAAAAATTGGTTTGGACCAGACATGAGTCAATAAGGCAATCAAAACATAATAATATGTGATGGTCCATTCTGCAGTCTTAAAAGCACACAAACCTCGGTCTCCAGAGCACAGAGATTTCATAACTTGGTGATTTGTAGTGATCATCATTTAGGGCTGTTTGGTCCCAGGTACATGTTGTGGTTTTGATACGAGGACCATGGATCATTACTAGCCCTCTCTCAGCTGAAACAACAATAATTTCGCTGCTGGGTATTCTTTACTTAAATTACTGTGAGATTGTCAGAAAATAGGGGCAATTTTGTGCTATTAGACTGCCATGCTCTCTCTTCATTTGCTAATTAGCCTACTGAATTCTAGCTCCAGAGCATGGACTGCAATCCTGGTTCTAAAGCATCCAAGCGAATCACCCATTATCTGCGATCACAAATTGAAAAGAAACATATAGGCTACATTAAATACAACGCAAGTGTAAATGTTGATCACATCTCGAATCTGAATATATAATAACACACTGTAACTCCAGAAGCTTCACTTTAGATTACGTCTGTGTTTTATTAAAAGGTTTAATGTATTTATCCCATGATGCAGAACCTCGCTGACGTCTGAATGCAACACCACAAAAGACCTGCCAGTTGTATCAGTTTCTCGTCTGCTGCTTTAATGAGGTTCGGTGGCTTGTTTTTGTACGAAACATTTCAGAAGTGCACAAGGGAGCTAAAGTGACACACAAACAACTCTTGGCATTTCTATAAACATTGGATTACAGTCCACATCCTTTTTCCTCCCAAACCATTTTAACTAAACACTAGAGAGAAGCAAGATGCTGAGTTTTTATTTTTTTTATGCATCTGCCAAAATAAACTTTCTCACGCATTGGATAAGGATCTGGTAGCCAGGGTTTTCAGGGTGTAATCAGAAAGCACTGGTTGATATTGTGACAATCAGCCAATATGATTTTAGTCCTTTTGGCTCCAATGGGATCGAGTTGAACTTTCATCTTTGGTGTGAACCAAAAAAAATCCTACCTGGTCTCAAAGCATAAACGTACCTTGGTGCACTTTAAAAATATGTACCAACAAGTACATATCACTGCTGCAAATAAATGAACACTAGAGGCAGTAAAACTCATTTTTGACTAAAAAAGTTAGTTATCATGTTAGGACTTCAAAACTATTTTAATATGCTGGGATTTTTGAAAACTGATGCTTTTGAACATTAGAAGCAGACATATCCAGCTTTAGATCAATTGGTTATCATAGACGCTAGGTTTGTTCGGTAGCTACTTGAGAGACAACGACCTCTGGTTCGAATCCTGTTTAACTACGGTTCAACAAAACAGTTCAAATCTGCAAAAAAGGAAGCTGAAATGGCACAGCTGCATCAACAAATGCAATTTTATTTTAGTTTTGCATTTGTTAACACTACCGGGTAGGTTTTGGATTTGGTGAAGGGCATATTTCCAAAATGATAGAGCATTAACTTTTAGTGACGGTCCACAGATATTTTAATTGTGATCCACCGCAATACATACCTATCAACGTAATAAAATGTGTCAGGGTTCAGGTTTTGAACCTGTGTTTAAACTGTGGCAAAACATGCAGAACAGGGTGTTGCACAAAAAGTGCACAGAGGTACATATTTTTATGAGACCAGGTTGAATAAATCAGAACTTCTGGTTTCTCATGAGACTGAGTCAGACTGCCAAAGTTTGACACTGAAAATGAAAATGCTAAATAAAAAGGTTTATGCCTTTATTAGTATTATACAGTGTATTATGCCCTCTATTTCACCTATTGTTTGTCTGCCTGCCTGCAAAGTATTTAGACAGTTAGAATCTAAACTCTCACTGTCACTAGATTCCTGGAGATGGAAAAGGAGGATGTCTTTATTCAACCCTGAAACTGGATGTATGTTACCGTGACCCCTCTTCACTTGCAGGAGGACACATACTGTATAGCACCTCCCATCACAACACTGTAAATCAACACTGCTCTTTTTTTCTTTTGTCAGACTGAGCTAAACTGTTAACCAAGTATGAATTTTCTCACATAGGTTCAACTCAGGAACTCTGTGAAATAGTGTGTTGGTCTAATGTAAAGAAACAACATGCTCAATTATTTTAAAAAAATATAAATGCTGAAGTACTAAAGCTACAAAACTAAGACAAAAATAAAGGTAATAAAAAGGCAGCAAAATACTAAAATTAAACAAACGCTTAGTCTTCTGTATTTTGTACTGTACAATAGCTTGGGAAAACTGCGTAAAAAAAGTTACAAATACAATAAACAGCAAGTCCCCAATGAACTTTTCTCCTTATCAGCAAAGATAAGGAGACCAAGATGACATTCAATGATAACGAAACCGCTTGTTTTCAGACTCTAAATTTGAGAACATGCTTTCACAAGATGCCATCTTAAGTTCCTTACAAAGGTTATATAAATTTAAGACAAGTTGTATCTTAAATATTTCAACAATTATATTTATCATTTGCAGTATTTTATCATGAAGATGATTTACCCATAAAGCCATATAATTTTCTACAGAACTCCAGTGAAAGGATAGCGATAGTAAGATAGTTTTTTCCACTTGGACCTTAAAGTTGCCAAGTTTTCTTCAGCATAATCCCCCAGAAAAGACATAAGTTAATATCTGGTTGTCTATTTGTATGTCACATCTACAACGTTTTTACACGAAAACCCAAAAATGTGTCAAGTTGATAAAACGGGCGAGCTACAGTTGCCTGCAGATTTCAACGGGTAATCTTTTTGCATAACAAAGACCATTAATTTCACTTTGTTGCAACATACAGCAAGAGCAAAAAAGAGAGAGAGAGAGAGAGAGAGAGAGGGAAGAATAAAGGTTTAAGACCTAATTTTAGGGCGTAATTTACCCATTTTTTCAATTCTCAATTGCCCACTTCAGGTTGTTCCCGTTACCGCTTTCCCTGTGGTTACATCTAGTGTAAGCAGTTTTTGTCCAGTAAGTGTTATTAGCACTGTGTCAAGAAAACGATCACTCAGCTCCCTGCCCGGCCACACTGAGTGTAATGTGACTTGAGAACAGGGGGGATGGGGTACAGGGGTTGTACCACACAAGAGCGGTGGGCCATGGAGGTCACAGAGATCCAGTACGTGTCCAGATCCCAGCGGACAGCCATGACGGAGACTTGATTGCCCTGTCACATGATTCCAGACTGAGAACTAATGAGAAACATGCCTGGAATCACCAGCGCTCCTTGACTGGTACGGCTGGATGAAAAGCCAGTTTACACTAATGTAAGTCAAGGGACCATGACCATGATGTCTTTGAGAAGGTGGAATTGATGTAGAGGGAGGGATCAAGTCAGCTGATGAGGATGAATGAAAAAGAATGGAAGTGAGGACGTTACTAAATTAATTATCGGTTTAAAATATATTGACACCCCATTTTAAAAAACTATTTAAAGCAACCAACAAAAAAAAGCTTAAAATACCTTGGAGATTGAGTGACTTTTTTTTGGTGGTTTACAAAAAAACATTAAATTTGGGCCCAGTCCCATTTCTACCCCTTAACCCTTCCCCTTTTCCCTACCCCTCCGTTTTGCACATGGCTGCCCCGAGCGAACTAAAAGATACAAAAATGTAAGCATTATTGTAATTTAAGCACACAATATTCAAAAAACATTTTTTTTTTTTTAATTGTCTCCATGGTACCTACATATAAAGCCCTGTTAATGTCAAAGACGTAAATGGATATCTAAAAGTCAGCCAGGGAAAAGTTTTCAGTTGCCTGGTGGAAAAACTCCATGTGCAAGATAAGAGACAAGGACAAGAATAGCACAAAACATTCAGACTCAGAAAAGCCTGACAGTGAAGCAGGTTGCAGCTGGTCATGAGGTGGTGAGCCTAAGAGACACACACACACATGCTCGCACACACACTATCCCACTGACGGTCACAGCCGATAGATGGACCGAGAGATAGATGAAGAGGTAGGAAAATGTAGTGACAGATGGAGAGAAAATGTGTGTGGGCAGGGGACAGTCAGCCACAGGGACATGCAGTGAATCTATTGTTTCCTAAAGGTGAGAGAGAGGGAGAATAAGAAAGGAAGGCAGAGAGAATGGAAGATAGAATAAGAGGTCGGGAGAGAGGCTGTGAAACGACATTCGCCAGTCCTGAAAGACACAATACATTCAGCTATCAGGCTCATTGTGAAAACCCTCCCTTTCACAATAGTATTAAAAGAGAGACAGCGGCAAAAGAGACACAGCGCTTTTATTTAACTCCTCAAAGAAGAGAAGACGCACAGAAAATGGAAAATGTGACAGAATTACAGTCGCAGAAAATAGCCTCCGCTGAAAATCGATTCACACTTGACAATCAGCCAGATAAGGCAAAAATGGCTGTCATGCTGTATCATTCAGTTTGGAAGAAAAGGATATTTGGTACCATGATGCATCATGGGAGGGAAAAGTGGATCTTTCTAAACTATTACATCTTGACAAGCCATCTCTCCGAAAATGAAATGACACACAGCGCCCCCTTTTGGGATTGAGATGTAATTTCATATTAAACAATAGAGAGCTATGCAATAATACTAGCGTACTGTTTAGTATACACTGTATCATGATTCATATTTTTTAATACATAATGTTACAGTCAGTGAAAAATTATCATTCTGCACCTTGATTTAATTTTGTACAAAAATCTCTAGGCCAGTCCAACTTGGGATAAATGATTAAAGATAGCCGTGTTGCATTGTGGGATATACATTCAATGTAGTTTGCCTTGTTGTAAAGTTTACATTCTGGTAAAGTACTAAGTGATTAGGTTTACATGAACACACACACACACACACACACACAAAACATACCAGTGTTATTATACGGTCTATAAATAACAATCAAACTTTGTTTTTGCAAACTGAATTAAAATTAAAGATTGGACACAGAGTTAAAAAATAATATTAATAATAATAAAAATGAGAAAACACATAATAAAAGTGCTAAAACTTTAAGTCAAATGAAAACATAACTTATTAGAAATATTAAAAAACTGTGTAATAGATACTAATTTACTAATGCAGCATAATGTTTGCATAATTTCCAACGTATGTAATAAGAGTAGAATTTTAAACTTACTCAAAATAAATGTTTACAGAAAGCGGTTAAGGCTTTTAAAAATGCAAAAATGTATCTGGCCTTGTTTTGTAGCAATATAAATATAAAAATCTTATTATTATTAAAAAGCAACTAGATCAGTGATATGCACAAGCATATTAACATGAGCCTGGGAGTATTTCTACACTACTGGTAACAAATGGAAATGCACTTTGTTTGTGCATCCAGTTTCACAGACAAGGCTTAAGCTAGTCGCAGACTAAATTGCATGTTTGAGCTGTCTCAAAATGAAAATATCTTGCCCTGACAAATCTTAAAACATATCAGTGTCATTGTTCTGTGTTAAGATGCACACCTGTAATATTTTCTTAAAAGGCATTTTTTGCTTAAATATCTTAATTTAACTAATGTCTAGTCCTGTTTGTGAAACCGGGCCCTAGTTTCTTAAAGTAACTGTACCTGACTCTATACCTGACAAATAACCCCCTAAATAATCCTTTCTACTTTATACAATGCTGTCCTGTCAGAATAGAACAGCTATCTGCATGCTACAGAAAACAAAAGTGCTCTGTGTGGGCTGCTGTGTCTATCGTTAGTCTAGAGTAATTGTGTTTAAATGTGTGCCTGCACTGCTTCTAGGGTGTTCAGGACAGTGTGAGCGGACAGATAAGAGAAAACAGCAGACCGAGCGTCTATAGCTGTCAGACTGCTGATGCTGCACTAGTGTTCTAAACGGTACGGCACGCCTCGACCCACTTCACCAGCGCTTATTTGCATAAGGCAAACGCGGCCAATCAGTAACGGGCATGCAAATGAACAGAGTCATTGCCTTCCACGTGCGTGGGGGGGGGGGAAGTAAAAAAAAAAAAAAAGTCTAAAAACAGAACCTAAAATGATTGAACATTTCTATCTACTTTTCTCTACAATTTATTTAGGAATCAGGCAGTGACTGAGGTGCAAAAGTCTGCAAACAAGCAAATATTTATGTAAATTGCGATAAGCGGAGACGCAAATAATCAAATGTGTTTTGCGGATAAAATTGCATTTCTAAGATTGGGTGATTTTGGTGATCCCAGACTAGTCAAAATCAGCTAGGATAACCATCTTCTTAGAGCAAACAAAAATACACATCTAATCAAATGCAAAGCAAACACAGCTCCCCACAGGATACAAAACAATTCCTAATTCATGAAACGGTTGTCAATCAGAATAAGAAAATTCAGCTTAGGGAACCGTCTATGCACAATTTTATCATTTGAAAACCTTTTTATCCTCTCTCCACCTCCCTCAATGCCTCCGCCTCATTCCCTCTTCCAGGCTTTCATTTTGCCCTTCAACAATTTAATCAGAGCAGTAGCTCTGCCAGGTATATTGAGCTATAATTATAGCCTTGCCTTCTTATTAGTAGATGAGACTTTGATAATGAGCCCTCAGTGAGAATCCAAATGGAATTGCTTCTGGCCAAACAAGGCATCTGTATAATCTCAGCACTCGTATCGCTCGCATAAAAACGGCACGATTACGATGAAGATGCCGAATGGAGATCAGACAGAAATTACAGAACACCAACACGTTCATTAATTTAAGATTTGTTCTGTTTCCGTGCCACTAATGAGACATTTTCGCACACTGACTCAACCAAGAGCACTTCCTCAGCGTCCTTGGCGCTCAAATCCAAAAAATTACTTCATTAAGTTTGATTCACAAACATTCTGCTAAAACCCAGAGTTGTTTTCTTAGTCATTGCATCAGGATGTTCATTGACTCTTGCTGCTTTTTCTAGTCGAGCCAAGCACTAGAAAATGAATCACCCAAAACACCTACGTGAACGAAACAGCGTCTAACGAGAGCAGTGTTTACCTCACTTGTAACAAATAAATAGCACATTAAATTTACGGTAATTGACATACTTTTTACTCCCGGGGCCTGTACCATGATGGTGGCTAAACAAACTCAGAGTCACAGGATTAGTTTTGGGTTGACAAATCCAAACCGATGCAATCAGGCCTTATTGGTACCATGATGGTGGCTAAACAAACTCAGAGTCACAGGATTAGTTTAGGGTTGACAAATCCAAACCGATGCAATCAGGCATTATTGGTACCACGATGAAGCTCATCAACTTTCTTTGTTAACCCAGGCTTGATCCTGAGTTAATGTTGCATGTGCACATGAAAGTGTGACATCAGCAATGAACAGCTAATCACATGCTTTTAAACTTTCATTCACTTCCTGTGAGAGAGTCAGATTCAATACCAAAGATTACACATTTACACAGCAAGATGAAACAATCTTTTAATGAAAGAGGAAAACTTCAAATAAAAAAAAAATTTGCAAGTAAGCTCTAAAGTTACTTTAAAAAGATGATAATACCTATGATATGTATGAAATGTAAACTCATATGTAGTCATGTTTACTTATTTATACTGCATTATATCTATGTTTATATATTTAATAATTTAAAATCCTAATTATTATTAAACTTAACTGGCTTGTGTAATAAATTAAGGAGATAATAATTTTATAAATAATAAAGTGATTAAAAAAATCTTTATCTTCAAACAATGTTTTATCATGTAGCAGCCTTTAAATTGGAGTAAGAAAAGCAGGGGGAGTGGTTTTATTGCATCAGACGTGTGTCACCTTGCTGGAAGCTGATTGGTCAAATTCCGTTGTGAGCTCTCTAACCCAGTTCATAACCTGCCCCGGAGCAGGGGTGCGTTTCCCAAAGGCATAGTTAGCCTACTATGGTCGCAAGTTCCGTCGTTACAAGCATAGTTCAACGATTCG
>JAUCMT010000028.1:8502309-8524955 GCA_032357475.1 Enteromius thamalakanensis
CTGTACAGCTTTGACCAACTATTGCTTTATTTTGGCTGAGCTTTCAATGTTGTTACGGGAAAGGATGAAGCTGATTGGTTGACCCGCGGTGCATTTGCGGAAATCTGAAAAGCTGAAATGAAACGCATGTGACATCAGACGGCATCACGCCCGCTGTGAATGAGTGCGTCTTATCTCGAGATCAGAAAAGTTATGCTCATCTCCTGTCCATGAAAATAGAATTGACTGAATCATATAAATGCTGGATTACGATCATGGGTTCGAATCGACATCACAATCTTTTAACACAAATGCGTTTTGCGACAAAATATGAACACAGTAAGTACATTGTACTTATTTTTTGATGCAAGTACATAGTAGTTAAGGCCACCTAATATAAACTGTGGCCAAAAAAACTTTTTTCAATTTTATTTTAAATGTTAACTCATTTTTCGCAGTCATTACTCCAGTCACAAGAAGTGTCACAAGAAAAGTTTAATCAATTTTTAAAATGATTGATTTTTTTTCTGGATTCATTCATTAATAGACAGTTCAAATGAACAGCACTTACTTGAATTAGCCATCTTTTATATCATTATATTAATAAATCGAGCTTTAGATAATGGCAAATAAGCATGATACAAATAGAGAATCAGCAAGAAAAAAAGTAAATAATAATAAAAAGTTAAGCAAAAAGATTTTTTGGAGCTAAAATTCAAAACACAATGTACATGTCTACTGATCAGCAACGCTCCTACCTTGAACCGAGCTGCTGCTCTGCTGGGCCATAGTCAGGTGCTCCTCACTCAACAGATAGACAGGCTGGTGCTGGTTAATCTCCACGCTGGTGCACACGTTACTATCTCCATGTACGAAGAACGTGAAGGAGCAGGACAGGTGCTCACTGCAAAGGAGGAGGAACAAATGGAGGATTACTCGAGGGTCTGGAGTTACAGCCTGAGAGAGCAGCACACTTCCTGGAGGTCTCTGGGAATGGTGTGTTGACAGCTGAGGTCTTCACAGTATGTTTACAGGCTTAGTGCCCAGAGAGCTACAGTTAAAGACTGAACCTTGACCTGGAGTCCTATGAAAAGGTTTAGGAAAACACTAGAACATTAGCTACATCAGTATCACAGACTTCATCTTTGGGGTTTTATAAAGTGTTCAATTAAATCCTAGAACACATAATGATGGTCTCGCACTTTGCTTGCTTTGTAGCACACATTCTCAAAGTTAACAACCCAACACCTGTGAGTGTGTGACCCGCAGGCTAGAGTAAACAGCTGTTACAGTGTAACCAAACATGCAGAGGATGACTGATCGGATTCACACCAACTTAACCCAGTTTGTTTGTTTTTTTTAATCCAGAAGCCTAAATACTGAAGCTTTTTTTTTTATTCTTAAAGAAAATACAAAATGCTGTTATGAGGCAATGAACTGCAACGTTGCTCAGCAAAAAAACAAATCAAAACAACAGTAAAATATAAAACAATATGCTATTAATCATTAAGGATAAAAATATACAATTAGTCTGTGTGGCAAAACGATTACGTCATTTGCAGTGCTTCATGGGAGTGGGCAGTTGCTGATGCGCTCTTCTGCCGCCATTTCTGTTTCCATGGTAACAGAAACTTCTTTGATAGGTGGAGCTTCTGCTCAGGTTGCTTTTCTTAATAACAATGAGTGATTCTTCAGTAGCTTTACAGTCTGATTATAAACTGTCTAACTTTCTAAACGCATGTTATTGATCTCATTGTGAAGAATATATGATGCATTTCATTTTTCGACCTTGTACATCTGACATTAAAATCCCAACATGACTTACAATATGATAGACTTTTCTCTGGTGATGTATGCTTATATCATTTAGTCCACTTAAGATCCGACCCCAGTCTTACAAAGGAATCAAAAATTTATTTCACTTGGATGTACAAATGAAATTATCTAAACGAAAAAATTAATGAAAAGACCGGTCACTAATTCCATTACATCCGGAATCATCATCGTTTGATTTCTGTGGCAAATATACTTATACTACAGACAAACAATGCTCTCTTTAATGGCATTTACAATCTGACTTTCTAGCACTTTACAGTGGCATCTCTCTGTTTGCATGCCTGAACACTGTAGTCCATTCTCATTCAGAAACACCAATGCAGAGAACCACCACTTCCTGCCTTTAAGCCAATAGTGCATGCATGCTCTCACTGGATGGATCGAGCGATGACCCCTGGTAACACCAGAGGGTACAGCGCCAGCATCACTTCAGGAACGAATGAAAGAAAAAGAGAGAGAAATGGGGAAGCCTGTATTCCTCCAATGTCTGCAGAGCACACTTAGCAGTGTCATCATGACACCACCAGCAAACCACTACAAACCTCACACTGAAGACACTCCAACACAGTATACACTACCATTCAAGAGCTTGTCGTCAGCATGATTAGTTTTAAAGTAATTCACACTTTTTAATCAACAATAATGCATTCAATTGATTAAAAGTTACAGTACAGGCATTTATAAAAAACGACTTACCTTCCATTCATCAAACAAACCCTACACAAACCTTTCAAATCGGCAGAGTATATTAAATAAGCTCAATGTGACCTAACAGCATTCAAGCTCACCAATCAACTTTGTTTATGAAAAACAAAAAACTGCACCATACAGCCATGAGTACCAACTCTGGATGTCTGACATCTTTTCAAGTTCAGGCAGAGCTAAACAAGTGAAAGCGAAATGGTGGTTCCTGTTGACCTACCTAGTGTGAAACCGCACAGTCAGTGTTTTGTGAGAAGAGTAAGCTCTTCATTAAAACTTAGACAGAGGAAGCAGCCACTTTCCAGCTCTTGCATCCTTAACTGACACGAGTGCACTGTGCGCACACCCACAGCAGGAAGCCGTATCCTCCAACCCACAGACGGCACCACAACACCTCTGCCCTGAGGGAACCAATGACATCTATGCAAATGAGACAGACTCATTTAAACAGACCGCATCTTTTGCCCCTCCTTACGTTATTCGAACGTTTCAATTAAGACAGGCACTTCATTAGGATGACGACATGCTCTGGTGCAACTCTCATGCAAACAAACAGAGCATCCTGTGAGGTTACCAGACAAAAATCACTGGCTCTTCCTCACACAAAAATCCCAACAGCCTGACGTCACTTGTCTGCTGCGACAAACAATGAGGATCATGCTGTTAAATGCTGCAGCTTACGGCATGCATCGGCATCGCTGGGTGTGAAAACGCACCGGGGGTCTTTTTTACCTTTTGTTGATAGGCTTCTCATCCTTCTCGTAGGGTTTGACGAACCACTTGCCGATGCGAACGAAGGATCGGTTCATGAGGCAACGCTCCAGCAGGTTATGGATGGCTTTGAAGAGCAGTGTTCGGCACTCGTAGGTGAGGCCGCTATCCCACGAACCGTCCTCATGACCTGTTAGACACAAAGGACAGGTTAGTACTCCATTACATCCACATGTTGAGCTGCTACTGTCCAAGTTAAGAAGAGTCACATCACTTTTTAGTTAATCCAAGTTAGCCAACAATAACACATCAATGGTCCGACAGGTCATGTGACGGTTATATCTGCTGGTGGAAACTCAGATTTTAGGTTATAGCTCCAGTGTTTGTTGTTGAAAGAGATTTTGCAAGAGAAAAAAGGAAATTAACCCCACTTAGCTCTTTAATGACCACATATTGATAGAACTATTATGGTACTAAAAGGTGGATGAGAAACAAATGTTTGATCTCCCTTCGAACCTTAAAAAAGAACCAGGCCAATCTAAATAAGCATCGTTAACTTTTCAACATTAACCACAGTTTCTTCTTTCATATGAGAACTGCTTATATGTTGAGAAAGGTCTTATATGTTATGGAAACATCAATAGGTAAGCTAAAAAAAAATAAAAAATCTCACGGCTGCAATGCTTAAATCCTTAAATACTTTTGCTTTGACGCAACTGCAATTAATGCAGTTAGCAAACCTCAACAACTGCAATATCAATAACCGGTCTATGACTAATGTCTGGAAAAACACCTCCAGCCCAACCACCAAATTAAAAGCGCAAAAATTCAGTATCAAGAACAGCTTAACCTCTGAGAAGTAAAACGTCATCTCTGACTACACATATTTCTAACTGTGTACGCACATGTTCCGGTTTGGAAGGCATGCGTCAGTTTAACAAGCAAGGAGACGTACATGATAGGTCATGGTGGACGAGCTCGGCAAAGTTGGGGTCGTCTCCCCACCAAAAGATCCAGAGCTCCCGCCGGCCCGGGGTCTGGTGCCTCCGCCACACGCTTAGCACATCTGCCTTCAGGCAGCGACTGAAGCTGCACAGGATGGGGTCCTCCTCCGTCACCGGGAAGAGGATGGGGGACGAGGTGGGGCCCTGCCACACAAAACACTTCCATTTGATCCCGGTGAGGTCAGCCTGAAGGCAAAGAGAGAGAGGGAGAATGTGTTAGAAAAATCCATCATGTGGGAGGGCTCAGCAACCGGTGATAAAGCGACAACTCCGCTGAGGTTAATAGGCATGCATACGCAAAAACACAGCCAAAATGGCAATCTAAGTGTCTGATTGTGCAACTTTGATAAATGTAGACAAGAGAGAGAAGTTATTCTGTGACTAATGGAAGATGACGCCATCTAACACATTGTGGATCAACATATAGGCCTATTTGAAATTCACTGTCAGCATTGAACTCAACTAAAGGGCCCCTCTGCTAAGCACCTGAAAAGTTTTCTTATATGCATCATTTGCTTGTCCAATATCCATTGTACAACTGATTATTTCATGTGCATTTAACTGTAAAACAGAGTTTCTTTACAAAAACTATTCTCTCTCACTATTTTATTGTGATCTGAAATTGCTTTTAAAAATTACAGCTTCCGCTATAAGTATGTCTTAAAAATGTTATAAAACCATTTATTAAAGATTAACTTTATTCACATGGTAAATAATTATGCTGAGCAGCTAGTAGATGTTTTACAGTGGTTAAAAATATCAACTGAAACCAATAACAATTTTGCTGAGAAAGCATTATTTTTTTTATATTTTCTCGATGTGATATTGTGTCCCAATTCGAGAATAAGCCTCAAACAAAGACAAGATGACCTTTTCACTTTTCAAAAAAAAAAAGTTCACGGTCTGACTTGGATTCGTGTAAAGCGAGTAGTTTATCCAATATGCCCATATAAATATAAGCAAGAAGGAAGTGAAAAAAGGCCAGGCAGACAGGAAGCTAAACATGAATGCTTGGCACTTGTTTACAGATTACTATACAACTATGAATTGAAGAAACCCAATGCAGGTGTGTATAGGAAAATGAGCCTTCTATAACCACACATTACATATACATAGTCGAACAAGCCTTACAAGTATAACCAAAGAGATAATCAGACTAGTTAATGACAGAAACAAAACAGAAACAAAGCTAATGGCATTTATAACCTGTCCTTCTTGACAATGTATACACATTCTGTCAGTGTCTAGATCTCAGAAATGATATAACGTGACATGAAGAGTTACCTCATCTGCTTTTAACTTATATATATATGTGTGTATGTGTGTAAAACACACAACATGCATACATTTCCAGAACAGAAAGTGAAATCAATCAAATTTAGTTTAAAACTCGTTTTACTCTGTTGACATATTAGTCATATTAGTTTTTACGGAGCTGGTTTATTTTTAAATCACTTCTTAAACCAGAGAACATTGTCAACAGCCAGAAAATATATAGGCTAGACTATATTTTCACCATGCTTACGAATAAATTGTTATATAAGCCAGGCAAACTATATATGAAAGCACCTCTTATGTGTACAATGTGGAAATTCGGTTATTGTGTCACTATTTTCATTTTCAATTTTAAAAAATTACTACTATTTTTTTTTATTTTTTAAATTTGACTTACATGAAATGCCAAGATGAAAAACAACTGATTGCAAAAAAAAAAAGCAACAATATGCATGTACTATATTGCTATATATAACATTTTCTCTATATACGTTTTATAGTAGGTGTTATGGACACATTTACCATGTTTTTTAGAAATACAATTTAATAAATAACAGATGATATAAAAGCAAATACAATATTTAAAAAAAACCTCCGAAAATACAAATTAACTTTGGTGTAGGTAAGTGCATTAGAGATTTTTGGCTAAGTGCAGAAAAGAAAAAGAAAATAATTTCGCGAAAATACTAACGTTATATATTACAACTGAAACCTACACGCTCAGATAGACAAAGTGGATTAAAATAAACACTAAACCCAGGATGTTTACTTTTCACTAATACGAAAGGAGATTTGTAATGAAAGCTAACCAACAAAATTAGCCACTGCATGAAAACAAACAATGGTTTTGCTTGTAGTGTCCTGGATTTGATTGTTGATGTTGTTCAACATGACTCTCGCTAAAGCTGTTTTTCTACTTAAGAGTTACTTCATGCCAGCAACTTGCAGCTTGTTCCAGCCAGTTAGTTCAGCAAGTGTTTACCAACGTTAGCAAACACGACCCAAATAACACAACAAAGCCGTATCTCAGTCGCCAGCCTCCGTCTACACAACACAAACACACACCTGAATGTCTAATATGTATTTACAAACCGGCGGCGGCAGCGGTTTGGTTCGCATTAAGATCAACAGGCCTCTGTTTGATTGACTGGCCGGCTAAAAATGGCTTCTGGCCCTCAGTCAGTTGATCTCTTACCAGACAGAATAGATTGGAGTGGCAGTCCTCCAGGCTCGCCCCGTTGGGTACAAAACAAGAACTCATCATCAAAGCGCAGTCCGGCGGGCCATCCTCTCTTTCAGATCCCAGGAACAGATAATGCGATGGGTTTTGGACCGGGCCTCCGTTTCTCGGACACAATCAGCAGGACGACTTCGCGTCCAGCGAGCTAATTAGCTTAGCTCCGCTATTACTCCGCTAAAGGTTACTCACTTACCAGTAATAATTGCGCTAAAAACTTCCTGCGCGTATTTACCATGATCCGCGATGATATATTGTTCTCCCCCCAGATTTGTTACATCAAACGAGATGTAATTTCAGCGGTCTGAGGGGGTAGGGAGATGAATTCAGCCCTCCCCCTTTAGCTTAGCATAGCATCAGGCTAGCTGAGGTTAGCCTGGCTAAGCGAGGCAGCAACAAACAGTTCAAGCCAGAAGAGTTCAGCTTCAAATTTCACAAAAAATCACTCGCTCGCTTCCAGGTCTTCACCGGACTGTCGTCAACGGCCATTCGCGAAGAACCTGGCGACAAAAGTAAAAGGTTCTGGTTAAAAAGTACAGTTAAAAGAGGCAGTGCTGTGCTCAGCTGTGTCTCACTGGTTTGTTTGAATACATTGGTCGCATCCTTTAATGGCGGCCACAGGGACACAACTCTACTACACTCTACTCCAGTCTACTCTACTCTTCTCGGCTCCGATTGGCAGCGCTGCGACTCGATAGAGGAAAGAGTCGATGCTGGATTCCACAAAGCTCCAAAAGAGTCGACTCTCCAAGACAGCTGTCAGCTCCTTCTAGGGACATTTGTGATATTTCTGATGGGTTTCCCCTATCCTAAAATTGAAAAGGCATTAGTGTTGTTTATTGTATAAACACCCTGTGTGTATTTTTTAAAAATTATTATGATAAATATTATATTCTTAATTTGCTAAAATTCCAATGTGGAGTATTATTTATATTAAGTTACATTTTACTTATAATACTGTACATGTGTGTATTAATATATAATAAATATATGCAGTATACATACATATATATTTGAAAGCACAATTATTTACTTACATATGTGTATATAAACTTATTTTTATGTATTAATCATAAATAATGAAAGTTTTTTAGTTTATTTTACTTACCCCTCAAAACTAAACAACAACAGCAAAAAACAATATTCATCATTGTATTGTGTATTGTTATTTTATGCATCACAATCTACAATGATATCATAAATCTTTTAATTATAAAATTTTGAAAATACCATCATTATTATATCATCACGGTTACATTTCTAGATATTTCCACTTTTTCCAATTATTTCAAACAGTTTTTAAAATGTGTAATGTTATGTGGTGCATGTGTTTGAATGACAATCAAAAGTTAATGGTAAATCTAACCAGATATGAATAAATAACCTGTCACTAATTCGCCATTTCAGAATTAATATTTTTGTAAAGTTAATTGAGTTTAATTTATATAACTTTGATATATATATAACTGTTTCTGTGCACTACATAAACATTTTGTGCTTTTTCGTGATGTTTATAAAATCTTGGA
Source organism: Enteromius thamalakanensis (assembly GCA_032357475.1). Lineage (NCBI taxonomy): Eukaryota > Metazoa > Chordata > Actinopteri > Cypriniformes > Cyprinidae > Enteromius > Enteromius thamalakanensis. Next base: position 8,510,580 of record JAUCMT010000028.1, read on the forward strand.
AGCTGTGTTTCTCTTTCATTCCAGTTTCACTTGTTATTCCAGCTTCTTCTTATTAGCTGTGTTTATTGTGAGCATGGAAACTAATCTTTCTGAATCACTCATGAAAGAAGCTGGGCTGGGTCATATGACGACAGTGACATTAAAATGAAAACTATGTAGGCTTTGGTGAATATGGCTAAAGGACTTTTTTTTTTGAAGCGGATGAGTAAAAGAGTGAACTGCTGTTTCAGATAAGCATTTGTCATAGTTATAATTTATTGACTTCATGCTGCTGAATTTGAAACAAAATCAAGTAAGAGTTAATACTTATTCAAAAGAGAGAGAAAAACAGACAATGTAAAGTTCACACAATGTAAAGTCAAAAACTGTCACTTAAAATTAAACAAATTACATTTCGCATAAACGTGAGGCATCATTAAAGTGTTTCATTCTTTTATGGGGTGTTTTTTCACACCCGTTATGGGTTCATTAAGTTGACCCATTCCCACGTTCACCCCTGCTGTGTGTTTGACATGCTAAGGGAGCTCTTTTGTGTTTCATTAGCTTCTGCAACGCCTTTGACAACCTTCTTTCTCTTAAATACTTGAGACATGTCGTGAGTTACAGTAAAAGAAAGTGCGTTTATGACAGGGTCTGCTATTAATCACTTAGTAAGCTAAAAAATACACAATGAGTGGGTACACACTAGAACACGTGTGACGTCAGTGATTTGTGTGTGTGAGAGAGAGAAGTACGCCACCTAGTGTACAATGAGGAGATAATTATCTACATTATGCGCATGATACGACAGATACATATAAATTTGTGTATTTTAAATTGTATTTTATGTTTTTTAAATTTAAATACATATGAATATATAATCAAATAAGCTATCCATATAAATAAATATAGCATATAAATACCTGTAACAAACGTATGAATTTATGAGAGAGGTCAACCTTTGTTACAAACCTAAACCGTTAAAATTGAAAATTTAAGTCTAATTTACAAAAACCTAAATGTAATTTTAACATTTTAAGTAGCATAATCACGTGGGTCCCATATCGAAAACCTGCTGCCAGATATATGTTAATGGCATTTTATTACATACAGTCCTGCACATACCTATTATTTTGTAGGAATTACAGGAGATCATAACATATATAATTATTATTATGAACGCTGAGGAATAACTTAGATGTCTTGATATTTGTGTGGACAAATGTTCACATTTTATTTCGACCAATAGTTGTTTTTTTTATTTATTATTTTGTTATTATTTTATTTTTTTATTTTAGCTTAAATGCGCAATGATGGTGAAACTCATAGTGCTAAAAATATGATGTAAAATTATGATTGATTACTGCACTCTTCACTGTTGCAGTGTTATAAATAATATTTAGTGTGTCTAAAGCCCCTGCGCGTGCGTCTGTGGGCTCGCGCTCAGCACCAAGGACAGCGGCGACTAAAACCGCCCAACCTGGATGATGATGATGATGACGAAGATGACGTGAGGGTCGATGTGACGTAAAAGCCAGCGAATCACAGTAACACATAAGCTCTCAGTGTATCTGATAATTGTAGTCAGTGGAAGATTTACTCATAAACACAAACACATACACACAAAGAAATATCTGATCCTGTCATTTATTCATATGTGATTTAATATATGTTCGTTGTAAAATATGTTTTCTTCCAATAAACAACATATCAGTTTACGTCAAAGGTTTAAGTCTTTCATATGTAGCAACATGCAGAGTACCCTAAAATTGACTGAAATGTTCTTTGATTTCCTTTCCATGGTGCTCACACAGCAACATATACAGACTTATGCTGAAAATCTGTATTTAAAAAAATATATTTTTTTTGAAGACAAACTCTCTGGCACAATAAATGCAGAATACATACAGTACCCTCCTCTAATATTGGCACCCTTGGTAAATCTAAGCAAAGGTGGCTGTGAAAATAAATCTGCATATCCTTTTGATCTTTCTTTAAAAAATTTACAAAATTTTTAACCTATCATTGAATTAAAACAATTGAATTGGGGAGATAATATGATTCTGAAATAAATGTTTTTCTCCAGTAGTTGTTGGCCACAATTAGTTGCACCCTTAGAAGTGTAAAATATCTCTGAAGTATATTCCCATGAAATTATCCAGCCCTGACTTCCTGTTTCACAGAAATATATATAGGAGGGAAAACAAAGTCCAAAATCTCTTAATCATTAACACAATGAGAAAACTAAAGAATATATTACTTATATGCTGCAAAAGGTAATTGTCCTACACCAATTAGTGAAGTGACTTTAAGAAAAGAGCTAGATCAGTGAAAATGACAATTTCCACCATCATGGAAATAATTAAGAATTTCCAATCAACATTACAATGTTAGGAAACTTAGAAAACGTGTGTCTCTATCATCCTAATACACATCTTGTTCAAAATTCTGCTCGCTCATTCAAAAACAATCTCCAGCATGTTCAGTTGTCAGACAGGACAGGAACTACAAATGAGACTGGCTTCTATGATCAGATGAAAATAATTTTTTTTTTTAGCAGCAATCACTCAAGATGGGTTTGGTGAACACAGGGATAAAAGTACTCCATGTGCTTAATGAAATATACTGCTGCATGTTCGATGTTGTGGGTCTATATTTCTTTTTCTTTTCTTTTTTTTTAAGCCTTTTTAGCCTTTATTAGATAGGACAGATCAAATTTGACAGGAAGTGAACTGGGATAGAGAGAGGAATGGGATCGGGAAAGGTCTGCGAGCCGGGATGCAAACTCACGACACCAAAAGTGCAACGTGTCAGCCCACAATAAGTTTATAGCCCACAAGACTACAGGCACCGACATGGGTCTATATTTCTGCTGGAGGACATCTTGTTTAAACACATGGCATCATGGAGTCTCTTAAATACCAGCAGATAAAAATCAATAATTCTCTGACTCTGTTAGAAATCTTACAATGGGCCATGGTTTGGTCTTCCATTGGGACAATAATCCAAAATAAACATCAAAATAAACACAAGAATTAGTCACTGAGCACAAAATGAAGCTTTTGCCATGGCTGTCCCAGTCCTCTGATCTGAACCCTGCAGTGAGATGAACTAAAAGGAGATGCACCATCATGAAGATGGTAATCTAAAGGGTCTGGGGTGATTCTGGATGAAGGAATGGTCTCTTTCTCTTATCAGGTGTTCTCCAAACTCTTCAGGCATTACAGGAGAAAACTCTTGGGAAAAGGACAAAGCAATAATTGGGTGCCAATAATTGTGGCCAACATGTATTGGAGATTAACATTTCTTTCATCATGAGTTTTTCTTCCTATTTTCAATTGTTTTACTTCATTGATAGATTAGAATTATGTGAATTTTTGGAATGAAAGATCAAAAGGATAAACATTTAGGATTTATTTTCACAGCCACCTTTGCTCAGATTTACCAAGGGCGCCAATATTAGTGAAGGGCACTGTAAATGTTGTTAAAAAAGTTCTGTTCATCAGTATTTAAGGTAAACACACCACAACACAATGTCTATAAAGTGATATAATTATTCATGAATTTACACTTTTTTTAGTTGTAGTTATTTGTGCTTCGATTGGTTTCCATTGCTGATGTTTTTCAGTATTTATTACAGACTAATGGAATTACTGATGCAATAAATAAGTCTTGCAATACATAAATAGCCCCTCTTGATTTCTTTCACAGGTAAATCTGTGTGATCTCAAACAAAATACATTTATCTTTCATGATAATAATAATGGATGACTGGACCACAAAATCATCCATTTAAATATGATAAAAATTATTGAAAGATTAAAGATAACTGCAACTGCATAGTACCTTAAAATCAGTCTTCAGTCATGTGCAACTAAAACAAAACAACAATTTCATAACAAAAGTCAAAATGATAAATGGTATGATTTAGAAAAAAAACTAAACTAAACTAATAATTCCCAAACCAAGCAGTGTTTTGATCAGTAGTTATATATTTTTTACAATATGCACGTGGACCCCTGCAATTTAAGATCCTAAAAGACATATCTTAGAGATGTTTGCACTATATATTAAGACAATAACATCAATTAGAGAAAAAAAAAAAAACATATAGTGGCGCCAAAGATTATTTGGACATTTTTAGATACACGGAATGTATGAGTTTCATTGTATTAGGAATTAAATGAGACTAGACTTTTCACAGAAGTCCTTTTGGCATTCTTGCTCCTGAGACAACATACGAACACGTTTCACTAACAGTTTACAACTCCAAAATCTCACTGATCATTTAAAACCTTACAGACTTATTTGTAAAATATTTATCTTATAAGTGTTTTTACTATTTTTTCCCTGTAATACATGCCCCTTGCTTTGATATTTTGTTGTGTAATGCAAAAACATTCATACATTTTTTTTTTAAAAGTGCCAAAATATTTTTGGTGCCACTGTATTTCACACAAGCCTTTGCAAAGTTAGTTGTGCAAAACAGTTGTAGCGATACCAACTGTAGTGTCATTTTTTCAATTATTCTCAGAAAACCTGCAATCCTGAGCATCTTTAAGATGTCCTTACAATATGACAATGGCACATGCAAATTCTTTAGAAACAAATGCTGTGCTGATGAGCTCCGGTGCTCTATGAGCATCCTTTTGAGATGGTTTACATCATGTCATCCTGGTTGTCCCTGGTTGGAGTCCTTCTGCGCCGGAACCGCATGCTGGAGAAGAGGGACGACGCGGTGAGGGCCACCCGGCTCAGGCCTACATTTAGACAGTGTACTTCTGACGTCACCGGCACCTCGGCGAAGAGAGCCCTGTCCCGGGACACCCGCATGACGCTGTCGCTGTTCTCGATGTCTTTCACTATATTTAAGATCTCCTGCCTTTCTGTTTGTCGGGTCATACCACGGATATTGAGTATGGCAGAAACGTGCTTCCTCCTGCAAAACACAAAAAACGATTGATTTGCATAATGCCTTATCAACAGTAACTGTAAAGTATTATAATGTGGGTAGATATGTGAAATATTGCATTAAAGTGTAATATGCTTTCTTGGTGAGTGGTCAGAGCTAAAACTACTGAAATCGACCTTTATGAAGTTTATCTTAAAGTACAAGCCTTTTTTTTTGTTAGAAATTTTTTAAAAGACCTGAGCTTGTATTTTAAGGTTATTTTATAGATTTGGGAAAGAGATTCTAAAATTAAAACAACTGATTTGTTCTGTTTTATTTAATTATTTCTATTTAATGATTCATTTTTCCCTAATACATATCTGTTTTAGATTAAAAGTAAACATTATGCTTACATTTTAACAACTGTCATGCCAATAAAGCACATGCTGAATTGAACTGAGTTGAACTGAACGGAGAGAGTGAGAGTTTAGAATTGATCTATTTATTAAAAACTGAATGTTTGGGGTCAGTGTGTTTTTTGAAAATGTCAGTAACAACATGTAACAACATAATATTTATCTGGTAAATTTGTGCTGTATTTAGAATGGCTGCTGAAATTCAGCAATAAATTACATTATTAAGTATATTACAATAAAAAAAGTTATTGTTTTTAAATGTAAGGTTTTGTTTTTTCATTTTTAAATTTATTGTAAATAACTGTAAACTGTAATAATACTACACAATATTACTGTTTTTACAGTATTCTTGATTAAATAAATGCAGCTTTGGTAAGAGACTTTTTTAAAGAAAATTAAACTGTATTTGAAGGTGTCTTTGTTACAGTGTTAATTAATTAACTACATGTACTTGTTTGGGATTAGAATAATGCATGCATAATTATTGCATGTAATTATGAATAATTTATTGTTATTACACTAATGTAAAAAGGACACTTGGAAATAAAGTGTTATCAAATCGTTTTTTTTCTTTTTTACCAACCACAAACTTTAAAAAGGTAATCTATGTTATTTTTTCTAATGTTTTCATTTCTTTTCACAAAACAAAAATAAAATAAACAAGTAAAAGCAAAACCACAAAAGGATAGGCTAATAATACACTGTAAATGTTTCAAATTGGAAGATAATTTTTTTTTATTTAATATTCTTTAATGTACTAAATATGTAATCTATATTGTATAGCTGTATACAAGTACAGCTGAAACAACAAGGTGCAAAAAATCCTAATTTAACTTTCCCAGAGTTGGTTCCTGCTGATTCAAAGTTTCCCTAGATCATAAAATGTGTGAATATATGTACGGTAGATGGGAGAGATTCCAAGCGTTCATCAGTTTAAAACCCAAAGGTGTTTGCTAATGCTAAACAATGGGGCCCGCAGCACATCTAGGTCATGTATTTGAAGGTTCGAGCTTTATTTAGCACACATTCCACAAAAGAGAGTTTCCTCTGGATTCTGTAGCCGTATAGGGCTCTTGATTAGACAACTGCCCTCTCTAGGTTAAGCCACGGAGCTGTAGGTCAGGCCCTGGCAGGATGCCTGTGTTTTTGCTTTGTCTTTGCGAGAACCCAGAGCTGGACAACTGTACACCTTTCATGCGAATCTGGGATAACCAACAATAAAAATCAGGAAACCGCAAAGGTCTTGTTTGCTTTTACAAGCCCCTCTTTTGCTGTCAAACAGAATGACCATGTTTTGTCAGATGACCTGAGCTGTCTGCTTATCGACCTCGATCATATCAGGGGCTACAAGGTGTCCCGGCCCCTCAAGACACTCACCGTATGTCAGGGAATTCCCGTACCAGGACGCCAACTTCCATTTGGATGGAGGGAGTGTCTTCCAAGAGAATGATCTCTGATAAGTGAGGAATAGCGCTGTCGAGCCAAGAGGCAGAGGATTCCTGGATGGGGGCAAACAAAGATAACATCAGCTCTACTAAAGACTTATTTCTACCTGGTCTCATGGCATAAACATACCTAGGTGCACTTTTTAGCGAGACATAAAAATACGTACCAATAAGTACATATCCCTACAGTTTCCAAAAGAAATGAACTCTAGAGGCAGTAAAACTCTGACACCTTTTATTCCTTTTCACACAAATTTACAGAGTTTGGAATAATAAAGGGTAATTTCCGCACAATTACTTGCAGAATATCATGTTATGACTTCAAAACAATATTAATATGCAGGGAGATTTGAAAGGTGATGAACGTTAGCGTCACACACATCCAGCTTCATATCAATGTGTCTTCATAGACGTTTATAAGGTAACTCACTGAATACAGAGATGTACTTTAGAGACAAGGAGCTCCGGTTCAAATCCTGTATAACTACAGTTTGACTCTGAATAAAAGGAAGTTGAAATGGCATGGTTGCTTCAGCAAATGTGTTTTTATATCAGTTGGCGTAGGACATATTTCCAACAAGATAGAGCATTAACTTTTAGCAACAATCCATGGATATTTCAGTTCTGAACCGCCGCAATACCTATATCTACATAAAAAAAATGTGCCAGGGTTTACATATTGAACTTGCATTTTAGCACCACTCAGTAGATATTTCTCTTGAAACTGCGGCGAAATGTGCAGTAAGGCACGTGAAAAAGTGCACAGAGATACATATTTTAATGAGACCAGAATTACTTTTTTTTTTTAAAGTACATTAGTATACAATGACTTCAGCCAAAGATCACAGTGCCCAAAATGACTCCAAAGGCTATTTTCATCCTCGTCTCTGGAAAAACAAAAACCTAGAGGATTAAGTACAGGAGCACATGTTGTTCCAATTTGAGGGTAAATATCTGTATGCCCATTATACCAAGGCAGTTCTTCCTGACTCTCAGTTTGACCTTAAAGGCAAGTCATGACTTCAAAGGCCCAGGCCAGGACATTCTTCCATAAACAATGGCATCCTGTTGTCCACCGAGGTGACAAACGGATGTTTTAACTGAAGCAAGGGGCGGACACTGCACAGGGGAAAGGAGCGTTTGGGTGGGTCAGAGAGATGCCCTTTGGAGCCAAAGCCCTGTTTGGCCATCTGCCTCTATGCCCACTCCAGAGCAGCCCGTTCTTAACAATCTCTTTTGTGTGAAAAGTTTTCAGCTAGAGAAGGTCTTTGAGTGATTAAAACGTACTTAGAATCTAGCTCAAAACAGGACGTAACATTTTGGCTTTAATAAGTAAAGGAATAACATTTGCTGTACGCATACAAATCAAATGAGATTACACTAGGTTTTTTTTACATTAAGTTTTTTTTAATAACAAAAGTTTTATTTTTGGCAACTGTAAGCACTTTATCACATCAACAGTGAAATTAATAAGACTTAGGGTTTAGGAAGAACCTCTGCACCTCACTTTCTCCCAGCACAGTGACAGGTCAGTGAATAAATGGGAAAACAAAGTTGTGTTACTTATTTACAAAAAAAAAAAGGTATTTGATTGTAAATTTAAAGTGCCTTTATAATGGGAAATGAAATATATATTTTGGTTTTGGGAGTACCAAACCACAGGCTGTCATGAATGCAAGGTAAAAAACACTTTAATTTTCTTATAATATACAATTGTTTTTTACATTTGCAGTTATCAGGAAAACAGCTGTTTTAATAAGTAATTTGAAGTTACAGTGCAATTATACATTTAAGTACAGATTAATATCATTGAACTATGTGTACTTACATGGATAGGGTTAGTATTAGGGTTTGGTTTAGGGTTAGCTTCATGTACAGCATGCATAATTTATTGTTATTTTTATAGTAGATGCATGTAACGCGTGTAACAAGGACACATGAAAGTGTTACCTAAAATGATTTAGATTTACATTTACATTTTTTACAAATCGCCGTAAAATTGCAACTTAGATTTTTCTTCTGTTTCCCATTTAATACCATAAATATGAAACAGGTTGACCACCTCGAATGTTATTGAAACATGGAAAATTTTGACATTGCTGGATATTTAAGGAAAAAAACATTTAAAAAATTTTCATACACTGCTAATCATAATTGGAATATTTTAAATTGATCAGTACTAGCATATCTTACAATTATATCGTAAATAATTTGATACATTTTGCTGACAGCAAGATTATTATTGTTAACTAAAATAAAATAAAAACGAGAAACATTGCCTTGGAAACTAATTTAAATAGGTTCATGTTAAAGAGCTAAACAACTAAAATATTTAAGAAAAATAAAATAAAAATATATTAAACCTAAAAAGCAATTTAAAAATGACAAAAGAACATCCCAAAACTACTAAAAATTAAAACAAAATTTAAAAATATAAAAATAAAAGCTACATCCGAAATATTAATCTATATAAAAACAATGAAATCTAATATAAAAACAGACTTTGGCAACTATTAAGAGTTATCAAAGCTATCGATTTATTTATCAAAGGAAACGGACCCCAGTTTAGCAGGAAAAATGAAAACCTTTTACTTTGATCTTTTAGATAAGTGACTCACCAGCTCTTTGAAGAGTGTTTTAAGGTGCTTTCCCTCATCACGAAGGCGTCCAGCCATTCTTTTCCTCATTTTAAGCGATGTGCAGATGATCCTGCCCCGCATGATGGCCCGCACATATTCAGTCATCACACGCCGGTGCACCTCCACCACCAGGACCTAGAAGAACAGTAAATACAAGGCTTATCTCCCAAAAACCCAACATGATCATAAAACAGACAAATCATATTTCAACCTGAAGTGGTTAATTTTAAGTTGACGACTGGCTGACTGTACAATATCAATTGCTAAATTGACAATTAGACGCACAACTGATTTAAGCTGAAATTTATTTATGAAAAAAGTAAAGGTTTAGAGAGCAATACATAGTTAAGCAGTAATTGTGATACATGAATTCAATTACTATGACAAAACACTTATGGTAAATATGCAGATTAATGTTATTGACATCTTAGTTTACCTCATAAGGTGGATTGTCCATCCTGCGAAACTTCTTGAAGTGCTCTTTTATGAGCCCCTCGATTTGCTCAAAAGGCTCAGTGTTGCTCAGCCATTTTCGTTTAATCAGCTTATCAAACAAGGGCTACGTGAAAAGAGACACAACCATCTTGATTAGAAATGACATACACAGTACCTACTGGAATGTACTATATTTGCCTTCACCAGGATGCAAGGGCTTTCATATTTAGAGTCAAGAGAGTGCGGCTAACTTCCCGTTCGAGTCCCTTCTTGGTAAAAAAGGATGCAGTGAAACTATGCGACCCATGAGAGCTGGTAATGCCAATCTGTACAGTAAACACTGAATACCGTTCGGCATCAGGCCAAAAACATCCAATTCACTAGTGTTTTTCACATAGTGCTGCTATTTTAGTGTCTCGGAGCCAGAGTAGCTGTGCAAAACAACATCCTTGAGAACAGCCCATTGGGGAAATGCTGATAAGATATTCTTTATATTCTTGGACAGAGACGCATGACGGACATAAGGTTTGGAAATATATGTGCGTGCATGTCTGTTTGAGGAAGTGTGGGGTGATCTGTGGCAGCCTCACCCTGATATTTTCAAAAAGTCTGTCATTTAGCACTCGCACACTCAAGTTGACTATCCTGTCCAGAGCTGTGTTGGCTCTACGAATCGAGTCCTCGCTGGTTGAGGGGTCACACTGGCCGCAACGCTCCACAAAGCTCCTAAACACAGTAGTTTCGAATATAAAAACGCTAAATGCATAAAAAACAAACCTTGTAGAAAGGTTTTTGAGAAAGCCTACCTGAACGTTGGACAGCAGTTGACAAGAGCGATGGTTTTAGCGATGTAACCTTCTTCGTTTACCTCACTGTTGTTCACGAGCATCTCATGAAACATCTCCACCTTTCTCTGAAAACTGCAGCAGGAACAACACATTTAAGGACTGCATGTAGTTTACATGACACATTTCTGTGTATGTATTCATCTAATAAACAAGCAATTTTTAGGGCATTAAAAAGGGTTAGTCATGCATGTGTTATAATTATTCAAAAAGGGAATATATTTAAAACTAATTTATTTCATAATACTGCAAGTATAGTTGAAATCTGTTCGAACTCTTCGAATGCTCCTTGTCTGTTTGATTGTTAAATTGATCTTTATCTCACATCTGTACATGTACAAACTACTACTATATTTACTGTACACTTTACTTTGGTGTAAAGCTGCTTTGCAATGATATGTATCATGAAAAGCGCTATAAAAATAAATTTGAATTGAATTGAATTAAAAATTTGGGTAAAAAACTATTTGAACATCCAAAAACTCACAAAGAAGCTTTAAACAGAAAAGGCTAAACTGAGAAATAAAAAGAGAACATAGAGTCCACTAGAGATACTGATAGACACAAAGGATCTACAAGCAGTTAATCCCATAATAGTCCATTAGGTCTTAAGAGACACAAATGCCCCATTATGACTAGAGCTTGGGTAAAAAAGCCGTCCATCACATAGACAATAAAAGCAAACTGATCAGTGATCAGAGACTGCTGCCCGCTGCCATCTCTCTTCTAAAGCTTTCACTGTTTATGGAAGCCCAATTACGTACTCTGCTGTGACAGCACGCCTGCCACATTCAAGCATTAGCCTGCATGTTATCAATGCATTAGTCATTCATTTGGGCGGAAAAAGACTTTATAATGAGCTCAGCAGAGATAGGCTCCAGAGGTCTCCAATGCTGCATCAGATCGACTAGCCTTAAAGAAATAGTTCCGCAAAAAATAAAATTGTCATTATTTTCTTACCTTTATGCCATTCCAAACCAGTGTGCTAAGAAAAAAAAAACATGAACTATTCTTTCATTATTTTTTCTCTTTCACAGAAAACCAAACGAAATTGGCATGGTAAAGCATGGCAGATTTTACATATTTTGGGTTTACGGTCTTTTGAATGAATTAAGCCTAGTTTTCAAACATCACCTTCTGTCTGTCAGTGTTTCAGATGAATAATACATTAGTTCTCAAACACATTGAGAGGGTGAATTCAGTTTGTTGTTTCTATTCTCTGACAGTTCCATCACCCGTCACTCAATTCACATGAAGACTGGCCTGTTTCAGAGAGCTGATTGGCACCATCTGACTGCCCCAAGCACACCCTCTCTTAGTGTCAGACATTTTCAATTGGTACACTGCCAACTGTTCTCATTCCTAATTCCACTGCAAGCATACAATTAGTCAGTTCATAGTATGTATATTCAGAGATCACAGTTACCTGTCACATCCATATTGACCAATTAACAAATTTTCATAAAGTTGCTGTTGGGAAACCTCAAGGAGTAATACAAAAATGCCAAAATCTAGATTTTAGTCTTGTTTTTGATGTGGAATATCTACAGTAATCATCTTTAAAATAAAAATAAATTAACTTGAGAAGCAAGTTATATTCTATTATGTATTATGTATTATCTTGATTAAGCTTATTTATTGTTTAATTTTATATAGGCTTAAGTTTATTTATTATTCATTATGTTAGAAAAAGTTTATCCTGATGTTATTTTATTAGAGGTCCAAGAGAAAAGCCTTTGCAAAAAAAAACAAAAAAACATTTAAGACATTTACTAATTGTATGTGTCAAAAATCATTTGTATGAGTAATATAAATATTAATTAATGTAGTTAGAACTTTTAATTGGATGTTTTCATACTGACCCAAAACAGAAAATAATTTTTCTACAAAGACTATGATTGGTTTTGGATTCAAATATGAATAAGAAATGTATAATGTGCACACACGCAAACAAACAAACAAACACACACACACAAAATTATTACACTTATTAATTCAGTTACATAAATAATGAGTATTATAAATTCAACACAGGGTTTTGTGCACTTCTATAATTGCATCCAATATACATTTAACTAACATGGGTTATTCAGACTTTTTCCTCTAACTGAAATAAAATAAAATAATACATTTTATTTAGGGAAAATAAAATAACAAATTATTTAAATCGGTATAATCTGTCTTAATTACATTTTAGTCAAAGATCTTAAACTCATTTAAATTATAAATTTAATTGGCACAGGTCTTTCTGGCATAACATTGTCCTATTTAACACTGTTCATCCCTTAGTTCCCTTAGTCAACTGAATCAGCCACAAATAATGCACAACATCCAAAATGAACTCTAAGCTGCATTCACTCCTCACAATCCTCTTCTCCTAGAATCCATCTATAACTATTGTCCATTCAGTTTATGGACTGTGCTGTTAAAATGCTGTGTAAACAGATTGTGTTGAAAAGCGAATAGCTTCCCAAATTAATTACTTTGAGGACTCTGGACCAATACCAATATCCAGCACTGCTTATTCAACACATAAAGACTTCACCCTTTTCCAGTTTATTCAGCATTTTTGAGTAACTTCACTGCCAAAAAGTGACCATTACCAAAATGCAAAGATGGAGAAATACGCAACAACTTCATCCAGCAAAGTCGCGTCCGGATATCAGTTTTTATAACATTAGCCAGGCCTGCCACACATCCAGAAATTGAATCAAAGCCGACTGATCATGAGTAATTAATATATGATTAGACAGTTGCAGACGACAGCCGTTTCCCGGCAGCAGACGGGGGTTAGGGGGGGAGCGGGAACCGACAGGGTGCCCGTCGAGTTTGCGAGGCAGGCTTGCACAGCTGTGAGGCAGAGATGACCCCTGCCTCACTGCTCCTCTGGCACGGCACACATGCCATGCATGGCTGCTCGCAGGAAGAGGGAAGTAGGGCCGCTTTTGATGGCCACAAACCTTTAATTAGCCATCAGGGCTGAATCTGGCCCAGCCGCTAAGGCCCACCCCCTGCCTGCCTGCCCTAGCTGCTCTACAGCTGTTTCTCCATTGACGGGCGGCTAAAACAAGAGCTCATCACCGAGCCTTCCTGATGCCGCTCTAACTGTTATTAATGAAGGTGCTGGCACACAGTCAGCTTTGAGCTCTGCACTTTTGTTCTTGCACAAAATGCACAGTTATTTGTCTTTTAAAAGACAAGCTAGCCAAGTTGTAGATGAGTGAATGAGAAATTTAGCATTAAATCTCTGATGGATCCTGTGAACTGATGTTCTGAAGTAAATAAAAGTCATAGTAAGTCCATCCCTTGTTGTCCTCAATATCCATCAAACTAAATTCAGGGCAAATGCTTAAAATGACTACTAGCCGAGCAGAAAATTCAGTCGAAGGCAGCACTAACAATTTCAGGACTATTTTGGTCTTTTTTTATCTGTAAGTGGTGGTAGTCAAGCACCAGTTCCGTGATTAATCAAACAAAGCTTTTCTTGATTCTGATTCATAAATGACTCTTTCTTTTTAATGAACTGCTTCTTGGAAAATGAACTGGTTTTTGCGATCCATAAAATATTTTATTTACAGTTTGGAGGGTTCTGATTCATGAATGTTGCCTTACATCTATCTGTGGCTTCAAAATTTAATAGCCAAGTGGACAGGGACGTGCACAGGGGGGTTGCTCAGGTTGCCCTGGCAACTGCCCATATGCCCTTTTCGACTCACGTTGCCCTTC